>JAODPA010070269.1:0-51074 GCA_025585075.1 Nepenthes mirabilis | reverse complement strand
GAAGAAGTTAAATGTATGAAAATTCTACAGCCCCTCCCCAATTGTAGTAGTAAAACCAAAAAAACAAAAAAAGGGGAAGAAACAAGAACATAAAGTGGTAAAATTAGCTGTACCCACTCACCCAGGAGGGAGATCAGCATCAGAAGTTGCTTCACTCAATATGCGCTCAAAATCTTGTATATTTTGCCTAATTTCACGGGACAATTTCTCATGCACTGGGAGTTTTGCAATACTTGGATAATAAGCACGGGCAACAAAAAGCCGGTCCTTTAACTTTTTCACCATGGAATCCTTCATGTCTTCCCTATATTCATGACTCCAAAAGCAATAGCTTCCAAATCTCAACTCACATGACAGTTCACTTTCGTCAACAACTGTTGCACGTCCAAGCACTTCAATTGAACCACTGACCTTAATGCTCTGGAAAAGTTTAAGAATCAAGTATACTAACTAGAGAAAAGATAGCAGTCAGCAAAATTGAATCAAAAGCAACAGAGAACTTCATACATTTGGTTTTGGAGATACTTTCTGAGCATTAAGTCGTCCAGGAAGACCTGAAAATAGTGAGGATAATTTTGATTCTAAGAAAACAAAGGGATCAACAATGCAACTCCAAAATTTTGTTAATCCAGACCTCCTGGCGGTTGAAGAACTCTTAAGGAACCACGTGTGCCAGTTTTATTCACCACTGCCTCCACAGATTGTTTTTGGAATTCCTGACACATGATAATAAAGAAAATCACTAAAGAAATGCTAGATGACTGCAAAAACTGCACAAAGCTTACAACTGGAAAGATATATTCAAGCAGACAAACAGATGATAGAATATTAAAAAATCTCAGCAACACAATAACAATTGTTCAAGGAGATTTCACGATAAACAGATGCAGATGCAGTTGGCATGAACCTAAGGTTTGTCACAGTCAAACAAATCCCGAAAAAAGTTTGCAACTTCTTTAGCCTAATGATTCCAACAAACCCTAGTTCGACTAATCAACACAAATCAGCTACTTGTCGTGAAATACAAATTGAGTCAATGTTGTGAGAAGCAAAGCTAAAAACCAATTTTGTCAGAGCTGAACATATATTGCACCCCATAAACATTTGCTGTAGCACTATATAACAAGCGTACATATCACAGGGCACCCAGAGGTGTGGTGCATTCTCCATAACAGTCATCAACCATTGAAGCCCTGCAATATAAAAATGGTAGCCGACTGCCTGAGATTTCTCAATTGTGGGGTCTAGGCTACGAAGCCTTAATCTTGCATTGCAAAAAGGTTGATTTCATAATTTAAATCCGTGACTTTTGGGTCACAATAAAACAACCTTATGATAATATATTAAATGTACACTGAAAACATGTGTACTGACAATCTTTAATCTCCTAGAAGAGAAAATGTTTAGGAAAACCCATATTATATTCAATGTACACTGAAAACATGTAATACACTGATAATATATTAAATGTACACTGAAAACATGTATACTGACAATCTTTAATCACATAGAAAACCAAAATTACACAAATACCCATATTAAAAAAAAAAAAAAAACTGGGTTCAGTAAAGCGTGTCATGGCATGTTAATAGTAGTTCCACCTCCCCCCTCCCCCCACCCGAAACAAAAACGAGGAAAACAAACAGAATAACATCTAAACATGATTTCTTTCTATTTAAATCAAGACAACACCATTTATAATAGATAAACCATCATCCCTGCCTCTCCTGATCTTCTGTACTCTTATCTTAGGCTCTCCAACTTCTGAAAATGCCACCTATCCCCCGACTCATTTCACAAAACTACCATGAGATCCCAACTCTCTTCCTTCCTTACCTTCTCCCTCTATCGCAATCCCAGGACATCAACCACCACCAACACCCCCAGAAAGAGATGTCAAGCTCTACTGGCCCCCTTGAGCACCACCAAGTTTGACTCAATGGAAACACATTGATGGGTCTGGTATCCCTAAGGTCGGCCCAGGATCAGACCTGCAGGGAAGACTGCCGCAGAATTAGTGGCCAAGAGAGAGCTCCAAGCAGCCCAAGACCCCGACAGCGCGACCACATCCACCCAGCAAAGTGCGGGCCATAAGGATCACCCTTGGGGCAGGCCCACGAGCGCGGTCCAGCAGTATCCACTCAGCAATTCAAGTTCCGCAAGTCAACCCACGTGATCTCCAGTCGGTCATACCCTGACTACCTGAAAAAGTGCGGCCTATCAGGAAAGCTGGCAATGATCTCCCTTAGAGGGCCAAGATTTGCGGCGCCATAAGCACCCCATCTATAGCTAGTTAGCACCCACTCTACAAATGCCTCCCTTCCTCCACAGGAAAGTGGGGCTTCAAGAGGCCAAAAATTCGAAAATGGAGAGACGACCAACAAACACGACTCACGATCTTAAAGCTACTCTCTAGAGAAGGCACCCCTTCCTCTAGGTCACTTTCCAGCCAGGGCATGTCTCTAAGCTACTCCCCAATCAAGTGCACTCACCGAAACTCAATCATCTACTCCAAAAGCCGCCCCCTAACTAGGTGCACTTACCGGAGCTCAATCTTCCATCTTCAAGAGCCGCCCCTAGTCAGGTGTACTATCCAAAACTCAATCCTCCATCTTCAAAAGCCACCCCCTAACTAGGCGCATTCACAAGAGCTCAATCCACAATCTCCAAGCCCCTCCCAAACCGAGCACACTCTTCAAAGCTCAATCCTCTATCTCTAAGCCACTCCCCAGCCAAGCGCAATTATCGAAGCCTATCCTTCTACTAATATTCAATACCCCGCAACATGTATCCATGCATATTTACACATCTTCCTATCTTTCTATCCAATTGAGAAAATTTTCTGATTTAAATATTGGAAGACATACCGGAAACCGAATACCGCCATCTTCAAACCTCTTATTCATTACTTGTGGTGTGCAGGATCCAAATTCGAAATAACAAAGGCTAGACCCGTCTCAACTCGACCTACCGGGAAAAGTAAGCAGCTCCCTAATTCGTTCGGTAATTTGGATCCAAGGACGCATCATTGCCGCCATCTGTAAGAACGACTGAAAAGTCTAACTACCGTACTCCTACAAGAGCAGATCTGGCCAATGCTAGGACATGAGCCAACACACCTACCATGGGCATCATCTCTTGGGGCCACGACCCCTTAAGGGCTAGTCTAAGGACAACTAGCCCTTAAGGTGCAAGCACTCACCGCCCAAAGATACGTTATGCCCTAAGCGGCCCCAAACCACTAGTACCCGTCTGAAGGTGCAACGTTGGGGGCTTCACCCTCCGACTCCAAGACCTTAGTGTCCAGAAGGAAAAATCGAAGAGAAGAATAGCCTCCTCAGAATATCCTATGGCCCGACAACCTCAAGGTCCGAGCGACCACTAGCGACAGGGCCTAGCCGCTGCTAAGAGGCCGACAAAGTCACAGGACACAGGATGAAAATCCAGAGCGGCATAATTCACACTGCTCCCGTGACGACAAGAGGACCCCTACCTAGAAAGAAGTTTCATGCAATGCCAGTAGGCTGCTTGCCGACCTAGTGAGGTCATCATTTGTGAGAAAGATCCGGTCATCACCATCTCCTCGTAGGACCAAGGAACCGAACCTGTAGGCCCGCAACTGAAATTCCGACCCGATGCTCCACCGGGATCACTTCAGTGCTTTGCCGGGCTCCCAGGGCCTCGTGGATTCCCAGCGCGACGTAGACAGTAGGCTGGAATGCCCTCAAAGGTTACAGAGTCCTCAACCCCTTGCATGCAGCGTTTCACACTAGAAGACGCTGCTTACGCTCCAGGTGAGGTCCCCTCTCAGTACCTACAAATCGCAGGTCAGCAATAAGAGCCTAACATCCAAAATCATGCAACCAAGCGACTATCAGTAGACAGCGAGAAGGCAAAAGCATGCTAGTTCAGCATGACAGACCTAATCCTTTGGGATGTAAAGCCTACAGGCATGAGACTGCCGGTCGAAGCGACCGGTCCCCCAGCTGACGAGGACTATTCTTGGTCTCGACATTCCTCCAAAGCGGAGCGTACGTGCTATTGCTCTAAATCAGAAGACTAGTCCCACAGGTGCAGAAGGCCCTCCGCCCGAGCGAGCGCTACCTACGATTTCCCGCCACGTGTAGGTAAGTCAAATACATCCATACGGATTGATTGAATGTCATAAACACATTTAATTGTTTGTCTCATTCATCATGTCAATCATATGAATGCGTGTGTGTTTGCATTAATTAAAAGGCATAGGCTGCTCCTAAGTCGAGTAAACTCTTTCACCTGCACCTCAATCAGCTACGACCCGATCACAAAACCTCGATCCAGCTAACCAAGCGGGCCGGAGAAAGTTGAAACTAAACTTTGGTCCTAACCACCGAGCGGCCCATACAAGGTCAAATATCACGGCCCGGGGGCCTTGCGGACCAAGAGTCGAACCTCCCCATCAAACAACTATCAAAACCTTAGGGGGTTTTTCAACACGCATGTGATAACTTTCTCCAATAGAAACAAACACCACCAGTTAAGAATGGTCAACGAACTAAAACCAGGCACACAAAAACTATGACGTCCTCTAACAGGACCAAGCACCAATGGTTACATGTGAGGGACGGCCTAGACTTCACCAGAGCCCGGCCACTGCGGCCAGGAAACCCAATCAGCCTTTGTGAGACTCACCCATACCCATGCCACGACGTCCTTCGATGGGAAAGAGCACAAACAAACGAATGCGTCCAATCAAGCCCTGCAACGATAGCAGTAAGGCTTAGCCGGCAACCACATTTTCTCAGTGCCACGACCTCCTCACAGGAGCAAGTACAATCAGGTAGATATGTCCAATCAAGCCCGGCAACGGTGGCAACTATGTTTAGTCAACAAAACAGAACTAAAGTGGGACAAAGATATATCAACACGTACTCGAAGACATCAACAACAATGGTTAAAGCAATTTAGCTGATTTATTAAATATTCAAAGTGTACATTAAGAGCATCTACCTGCCTCAAAAATATATACAAAGAGCTACCTATGCCTACTGCTTTGGATGACTATCCTAGGGTCGGCGGACCCTCAGTGTACATGCCGTAGGCCTCCTCCTGCCTTTGGGTAGTCCACCAAGCTAGAGCTCTCCTTTAAGCCGAGCATTCTCATGCCAGAGAACAACAAGTTGCTACTATGCCTCCCAAAGTGCATCTTTGAACTAGGCGATTCGATCTAGAGCCCGAATATTCGCCTTTGAGAGCTATTAGGATCTCGCTTCCAACTAGAGCCGTGCTTGGTCCAAAAAAGCAACTTGCTCTTCACTCCACAAGGCCTCAACAACAGCAATGCTCATTCGGCATTCCACATCCTCTAGCGCAACAAGATCTACGAGCACCCGGGATAGTCGTAAGATCTCAGCATCCCTCCAATGCAATGCCCTTTTCGCCACTTGGAGTGCCTCCTGTACCTGCTAAACAAGGTACAATCCATCAGGAATGGCAGCAAAGAGCACAGTAATAGAATGAAGAAACCCATGACATTGTACCTCATGATAAGACGACCCTCCCCAATACGACAAACCAAGAGCCCCCTCAGCTCCAGTTCTAGCGAGGATCAACGAGGATCGCAGAGGTGGCACTCCACGGAGATGAGGCGCCTCGAAACCTGGTGGAGGCCCGAGCTCACTAAGAGCCCTTGAGGACTTGGATGCCAACTCTTCGGGACAAGATGCTTCCTTAGCTGAAGCCTCAGCCACCAAGCCACCTCCAACCGCACCCTCCTCCACCTAAGCATTTCCAATACCCTCCTCGACAGAAATAGTGGAAGAGGTAGACACTGGCATTTCCAAAGAAGAAGCCACTAAGATTGGGATCCCATGCTCAACTGCGGTTGTGGCGTCGATCTACTCACCCGGCCCGCCAGCCGGGTGATCCCTCGCTCCATCAGCAAAACCCGAGGGGGGTTTATCACCCTCAGGCTATTTGGACGAGTTGCAAAGGCTCAAACTGTCTAACAAAGACACATCCAACCTGGCCTCCCGGACAACTAGCCAGCACCCAAAGCAGTTGCTTCCGCGTAAGTAGCATCTATCCGCCAGCATTTCTCGGAGAGAGTAGGCGACGAAGGAGCAACCTCGTTAGAGCCCCGCTCAAAAGAGTCCTGAAAAGGCAGATCCCTGTACTTCCTTTTGGAATAGCGACTCGGCGCTACAGAGGTGTCGCCCTTTCGCGTCCGCACCTCCCATTGAGCTCCTTCTACAACGCCTTGGGAGACCCAACATTCAATATGGCACAAGATGTCGGCATGCCCCTTGACCAGCGCTGTCAGCAGTTGCGCCACCTGCTCCTCATCCGATAGGATGTCACCGGCGTAAGCGCTGTTGACCCTACCCTAATTATTCGAGACTCTCTACCCAGCGTCAACCTCCATGAAGAAGAAGCGCGTCTTCCAGCCCTCCATCAAGTCCGGGTTCCATCCACTTCTTTCAAACCTTGCGCATGGGGTAAAAGAAGGCCAGTCAGCCTCTTGGTTGACCCAAAAGAGTACTTTCAAGGCCAGAGCATCCAAAGTAAGTCCTTTGTTGCAGAAAAAGACGCACAGAGTCACCAAATACCGAACAGCATTCGGGTGAAGGCAAGCTACAGGGATTTCCAAAACCCTCAGAATCTCGCGCAACTCCCTCGCAATCGGAATGCAGAGACCGGCTTCCAGATACTCCTCATAGACGATTATAAACCCTGAAGGAGGAGAGAAAGCCATGCCATCAACGTCAGGCTCAACATATGGGGTGACATTTGAAATGTGGTAACTACTATACAAAGTCTATATCACTCCACTAGTCAGAATCGATGGAATATCGGCGACACCTTGAAAAGCTATTCAAAAAACTATGCAGGCCAGAAAAGAGAAAGGAAAACTAGGGCAAAGATATTTAGCAAAGTGAAGAGATGCAAACATGGATGAACACTAGCCCTTAAACAGCCAACGCCTCAACCCCACGATGGCGTCGTTTCAAGATTTCGAAGAGGCGGGTCTCCATGATGACTGCGATACATGCCCTCACCGTGGAGTGCTGTAGTGTGTTTGTTCACTGGCCTTGTCATGATGATCGATGCAATGCCTCCCTGCACATTTTGCTAACAGTTGACAGCCCTAGCACTTTGATCAGCAAGTCAGCAGCAGAGCACAAGCAATAATGGCTTGGCACCCCATTTTCCCAAGATTGTTAACTAACGGCGCACAACCATAGCAAGCTTGAGGCTGATTCACACGACGTGTGTCCCAACCGAGCATTCAGGACGACTAGTCGTGGGTCGGATCGCCAAAGGACCGAGCTGCCAACGGTCTCGAGGGTCAAATTATCAGAGATCAAGCAACGGAAAACATGTAAGCACTCCAACTATTCACATCATGCAAGAATTTTGGAACCATGCAACGAATGAATAAACAATGTTCAACAATTCTATTCATTAATTCCTTTTACAAAGTACAAACTTTCGACAACGGACGTACAAATTAGAGAGAAATAAAAATTACATGGAGCAGCTACCCAACCACATTGGTCCAACTGACCTTCGGGGAAGACAACTGCAAGAGAAAGGCATAATGCTGCTGCTCTCACATGGGATGGCGAAAGCAACAACCGACACGAGATGTTGGCACAGCAGGAAGAGCGTGCAGAAGCCGTCCCCCGCAGAAATGAGGCACAAAGCACCAATCCTCACCCGGAAGGCGACCACCAAAAACCATCCGGCAGAACCGGCTAAAGCCGTGTAATTCGTACGTCTTTGCATCGAACACAAGACCCAACACGGCGACAACGGCCTAGGTTTGGCAGGGGGTCCGGAAGCTCCTCCCCCAGCAATCTCCAAAAGCAGTCCTCCCAGGAGCAACAGAGGGCAAACTCACCCGAGCAAGGAGAGGTATTACCATCCCCCATCAAATGGGCTGAGAAGCCTCCCCTTTGAAGTTACTCCAAAGAGAGCAGCCGGATGCCAGCTGGGAGAAGAGGAAAACAACCACCGAAACCCGGACCTTGTCTAGAGCAACACAAGGCCGGTTTAGGCCGAGTCCAAAAGACGGAAAGCAAGGCGGACTTCATATGCAGCCTTGGCTTCAACTTCAAACGTCGAGCAAGAGTCTCTACCGATCCTAGCTTGTGGTTGTGTAGGCTCCATGCCAACTCCAAACCCTCGCACCACTTGGCTGGTGAAGATAATTCGTGAAGTAAGGCACTAGAAGCCCCTCCATGTATAACCAGAGAAAGAGATCAACCCATATTACATTGAATAGACTACACTATCACCATGAGATTGCTATTGGCAGAAAATCGCCAACGGAGGATAATCAAAGCAGCACTGAATCTCACCAGAGAAGTAGAGCGCATGGGAAAAGAGCACACTTACGAAGGAAATCACGCATGAAGACCTGCAAGCGGCGTCCTATCACGAACATGCCAGGAGTTGAAATTTCAAAACTCCCGAGATGGGGGATTAGTGATGGGTCCAGTAGCCCTCGAACCGGTCCAAGATAAAACCTGTAGGGAAGACCGCCACAGAATCAACAGCCCAAAGAAACATCCTCGCAGCCCAAAACCCTAACAGTGTGGCCCAGATCCACCTAGCAGAGTGCGGGCCATAAGGATCAACCTTGGGGAATGCCCGCGAGCATGGCCCAGCGGTATCCACTAAGCAATTCCAGTTCCGCAAACAAGCCCACATGATCACCAGTTTGTCATGCCCTAACCATCTAAAAAAGTGTGGTCTGTCAGGAAAGTAGGCAATGGTCTCCCTCTGAGGGGCGAGAATAGCGTTGCCATCACCACCCCATCGACAGTTAGCTAGCACCCTCTCTACAAGTACCTCCCTTCACAAGAAAGGGAGGCTTCTAGAGGCCAAAAATTAAAAATGGAGATACGACCAAACAATGTGACTCACGGTCTCAAAGCTACTCTTCAAAGAAGGCACCCCTTCCTCTAGGCCACCTTCTAGCTAGGACGCGTCTCTAAACCGCTCCCCAACCGAACGCACTTATCAAAACTAGGTCCTCCATCTCCAAAAGCCACCCCTTAACCTGGCGCACTCACCTAAGCTCAGTCGTCCATCTCCAAAAGCCACACCTTAACCAGGTGCACTCACCGAAACTCAGTCCTCGATCTCTAAGCTACTCCCTAGCCAAGCACAATCATTAGAGTCTAGCCCTCTGCTAATACTCAATCCCCCACAACATGCATTCATACATATTTATATATCCTCCTATCTTTCTATCTAATTTAGAAAGATTTCTAACTTGAGCATCAGAGAAGATACTGAGGAGCGCATTCCACCATCCTATAACCTATTATTCGTTAATTGTGATGAGCAGGATTCAGGTTTAAGATAACAAAAACCGGACCCACCTCAACTCGACTTACCAGGAAGATTAGACGGCCCCCTAATTCGTTCGATAATCCAGATCTAGGGACGCATCACACATCATCTGAGATGCAAAACTTACAGTGGGTCCTTACTGAGATTCAGCAAATTTTTGGGGAAATTCATCTTTTTCTTTTTTGCCACAGAATAAATAATAAGTTGACAAATCCAACAAATGTAAATGTAAATTACTCAATCACAAATGTAAGAAGTAGGGATTTTCCATTATCAAATCTTGGCCACAAGGAAGCTAATCAATTCAAGGCAGCATGCCCATGTAGTTGTTGTCCAATTTCGTCCAACAGTGCTAATAGCAGCTAGTAATTGTAGTACACACGGAAATGATGAGATACAATTGTACCAAAGTTGAGAGGCAATAATTCCAAAAGATAAAAGAGGAAATGATAGTATGAAGCATAGGCCTATGATTAAATATAGGAACAACCAACATATCCCAACTTAATTAAAGAAATGTGCAACCCTCATTGTAGTTCGTAAATTCCTTGGCAACAGTGATGGATGATGGGACTATTGTAATGTGACAAAGAGTCTTGCTTTACACAAGCAAATGACAGTTGTTGCCGATTCCAAGTATGTCCCTTTCCCTTCTAATAGGGCATCATACTACTGATGCGCCTTCATCATTCAAGTCTTTTCCAGGGTATGAATGGCAGCTGCCATGATATTTCCTTGCTCTCTATTTATGTGCAATGAAAAAGCGATTTTGGTTAATGGACTATTACCATCCTTCTCTTTCTCCTCACAACTTTTTTTTTCTGACAATAGCATTGTTTAGTACCCCAATATCAAAAAGAAGTGTGGCGACTTATTGAGGGTATTGGTGAAATCTTGTTGAAAGAAAGAAAAAGATAAAAGAGAGTGATTTAGAGAAAGAGAATTAGAGAAGGCACCATCAGGAAGTGACGATCTTATACTCCAGACCAACCAGAAAAGGAAGGAATAGAAAAGTACTGGACAAAAGGGTACTTTTGGTATTTTATGAAAAAGTTTGGTTATAATGTCAGCTACGTTATTATTTCTTCTTTGTCAGTGCCATGTTACCATAGCAGCTGCCAAAAGATGTTAACAGTTGGGTCCAAATGAATATCAAATGTAAATATCACTGTTACTTGATTGATAGTATCTAAAATTCTAGGTAATACATAAAAATATGCAATATCTCAAGGTATCAGGGTGATGATTAGCCAAATAATAACAGAATGAAGATGAAGCTCTACTGACAACAAACTGGGAATTATATTTTTGCTAAATTTAGAATCAATACTTCTGAACTAAAAAATGAGAATTTTTCATTAGAAAAGAAAAGAGAAACTACAAAATAAGACAAGAACAAACCCTCATTAAGGCAGCGGAAAGAAACACAATATTTTTGGCAACAAAGAATTCCCGCCCCCATGTAATGGTTTGAGCCAAATTCTAAGTGTATGACCTCACAAGTAAAGCCCATATACTAGGTCAGTCCAAGCACGTGCAGCAGAAATCAAACCCATGTCTAGGACCCAATTGCAATGTTCTAAGTCGCTCTTACTATTTGTGAACCCATGTCTAGGACCCAATTGCAATGTTCTAAGTCGCTCTTACTATTTGTGCAACCCCATGCAGGGTTAAGGAAGAAGATGAGAAAAATAAATAAATCACCTAAAAAGTAATAGAATAAGGGGTTGCTATGGCAGATGGTTGCTTTCTTCACAAGAAGGATGCTGATGATGGAAATCACCTGCTTTGGTTTTTTGCACAACACAATGTTCTGATGAATATTTATTTCTTGGGCTCAAGCTACCACAGTGAAGATATTTCTTGAGTGATTTCCACTTTTATTTTACTAGGTGAAGACTTTCTTACCCTTTAGTTGCTTGTGTAACCAAAAAAAATTGTATTTCTTCCTTGTTCCTTTCAACTTTTTTCTTTTCTGTTTTAGCCGGCTTTTTTATACAGATGTATAGCTTGTACTCAACTGGTGTCCTCTGTGACACCTTGTTTTCAACTTTCTTACTGATAAAAATACAAAAGACAGAATACAACCACAGCCCCAACAACAAAATAAAGATCCCACAAAGTGTTATAAGGCACATGAAATACTCCACCATTATGCTCAATCCAAAACAATCCATTGAAACTTAAAGAATGCAAGTCTTCTATCTACAGCTGAGCCCTCCTTCCCCCTACTATCTTTGATAAAACCCCCAAAAAAAGTCTTTCCCATTTGAGCCATATTTACCTTACATTACTAGAATGTCATTTCCTATCATCTTCTAAAAGATTTACTTTTAGATCACCAAAATTGTGTTTTTCCGATCTTCATCTTTTCAGAGCTGACCCAGTCATTCATATTGATATTTAACATCACTATTTCAGCTACAATTGTTCTTTTTTTATTGTAATAAATCCTTTATTAACATCACAAAAGAAAGAAAAGTATCACAATTGGATGCTATAATGTATAAAGAAATATGAAACAAAATCTAATCCGGTAATGGACATACAGTAACTCTCCATTCAAATATCCCACACAAACACAAATATGAACACTTCAGAAAATGATTGCACCACCCTAATATTAACCAGCACCCAAAAAATTTTCAAGAATGTGTCCATAACGGATGAACAAAAGGCCTGAGACTTCCTAATCAAAAAAAAGTACTCTCCATACATATACAGGTGTCGTGAAGTGCATCCAACTAATCTACAGATACTAAATTGTGGCAATTGATATTTTCTTTGATGCTGCAATCTGCTGTACCTGCATCTATCAGGCGGCCAACCTGCAGCTGGCAGGTGGCCAACTTGTGCTTATACTTGTAATCAGTTAGGATTCCATTAGAAGAGTCAAGAGCAAAGAAAAGGACAATTAATTAGAGATTATGTTTATTAGGCAAAATAATATAAGGGATGCTTGTACTTATGACAAATAACTAACGAAAAAATACTGAAAACCTCAGCATTGCAGATCTTCATGAACCCCTCTTCTGAATTTCCAAAAGCCAACCAGTTCTCTTCCTTGTAACAAGGTTTATGTATTTTACCTACTTCGTTACAATAGGACACAAATATTGAAGAAAATGACTTATACAGCCCTCAACTGAAATAAATTATTCTTCCTTAGTCCACATATCAAAGAATTTCATAGGAACTTTCCTCACCTAGTTTCTGCCCAAACTATCAACTAACATTGGCCATAGGGAAGTAATAGGAAAACCTGGATTTTAAACTTTTGCCAGTTCAACCTCATATTTCTGAAACCAAATTACGTTAAGGATCCTATCCAGCTTGCACTGTACACAGTGCACCATATCTTGCCTATTACATGATGTATATTACCAGCCCACATGGTAAAACATCTACTAGTCTAATATCATTCAATGAGCTAGCAAATTCTCTAGATGGCCATCATCGAACATAGCTTGGATACTTCTAGGATATGCAATATGCACCACATATATCACATGATAAAACAAGCTTATAGAAATTTGAAGCAATTTTTTGCACATCTTATATATCAGGCATATTATCTGGTTAACCAGCAGCAGAGGCAATAGTGAGGCGATCACTGTGGCCAAGTCATTCTTAACAAACAACTCTGGAATTAATCTTTATGCTGAACATCAAAATTGAGGAGATCAGGCGACCAATTCTATCATTTGACCAAAGTAATAGTTATTCAGAAACGACCAGCACCAGATAAACTTACTGGAAACCCATCAAAACTGATTGTCCTTGGCCTTTGTCTAATGTATCTAACGGTGCATTCTTTTTCACTATTTTGGGGCCTGAATTGTAACCATGAATTGTTATTATGTTTCAAAGTGTTTAATTTAAAGGTTATCCTTTACATTTATAACTGATGAGGGAGATGGATTACCCTTATCAGACCAACGTTTTCCCTCTATCTTGTCAGTCATTCAGTTTACGGATTAAATGATGCATATCCTCTTTCTACAATGTGTTTAGCCAACCCAATGACTCTCGCTCTCCACGATGTCTCTTAGCTCTGCTTCCATCTGTGATGTTTTTTCCTCCACTTTCCATTTTACCATCTCTCTTCCACCACCACCATTGTCATAGTCACTTCAAAATTTCGAGATTACCACTGGTCAGCTGCCATTTCCATAGATCTAGCTTGTGCAATTGAGCACTCGTCGCCTCCAATTCTTTCTTCCTCTCTCTGATCTGGGTTTGTTACTTACAACTGCCACCAGACATGTAGAAAATTTTAACTACCACTGGTCATTGTGATGACTGTTGTGTTAACTATGGCAGTACAAGACATTTTTTCTTATATTTGAATAGTGCATTTGTGATGATAGGCTGGTGGAGATATAGTCGCAGTGGCAGCAGTGATGGTGTTGTGTTTGGCATTTGCTGCAGGAATGGGACGTGGTTGATTGCTATTTTTGCGGCAACAGTGACGCTTTGTAGTGCTACAATCTCTGGGTTCAGGATTTAAAGAGAAGAATGGCATGGAAGGCGTAAGTTTTTTATAAACAGTTGCTACCCTTGGTATGTACTGCTTTCCTAATCAAAAACAGGAGAGAAACCCTTCTCCTGCTCCTACGGTGTCAATATGCTGAGTGCTTCGACATGATGCTCTCAAGTGCCCCAATACACTTGCTAGCTCACCTATGTTGGTTTGGGGTATGGTCTGTTCATTAGGAAGATTACCCTCCCAATTCCATTTTCACTTCTTTTTCACAAGAAGCTTTTAAGCATTTTCTCTTCTCAAATTAACTTCTTACATTTAATTACTATGATATGATGGGGCTGCTCAACCATCTTTTAGAATTTATCGATGACAAGATTGTGGTTTTATTTCTCTCCATTGGAACTCTAAAATCCAAACAAACAGAATTTGATATCATCCTTGTTAAGCCAAACCACTTGGGAGTTCAAGCGATTAGTTTACGATTACTCTTATTCTCATTGTGTTTCCAGACTGAATCTGAGAGCCAAACCCACCCTAACACATTTATTCCTCTTAACAAATTTGTTTAATAACTACGAGATAAAAATATATTCCTCTTTACCCATTTCTTAATTTTAGTGTTTATGGGTTTCACTTTAAGGATCTGTTGTGATAGTATGGGATTTTTACATATACCCTAATATTCAGCCTGTCGATACATCAAGGACTGAAATCAAAAGTTCTAGTAGCGCTCCACAGCAACAGCAGCAAGCACTTCAACAAAATTCCAGGTGATGAGCCAGCTAAGCTTCATTAGACTTAACAATCCTTTTCTTTGGAGCTAATTCCCACCTTTGTTCATTCAGATAAACATAACTAGTTTATTATGAGCATTATTCTCATCAGAATCTGCTGGATGGCCATGTTAATGAGGATTATTCATACTTTCTTTTTGGTTTTCCAACCTTATAGCCTTTACCAACTTGAAAATGATCCCATCTCTTGCTTTGATGGCTAAACATCAGCTTCCATTCACAAAAGTATCCCCCTTAATTTATAGCACTTTAATCTTCTCAACTAAAGGTTTTATGGCAACATTAACTGTAAACTGTCTAAGACTATGGCATAAGAGATACAGGTCTTGTCAGCAAGCACTTATCATAACAAAAGGTCAATGCAGTCTGCTAGCAAGTTTACTTGAGACAACACACTTTAATGAGGTACTCTCCCCCCCCCCCCCCCAAAAAAAAAAAAGAAAAAGGAAAAAAGTTCACTCAACAAAAAGGAACCCAAAAAATGTACTTTCAGATTTGCCAACCAGTCCANAACAATAACATAATAGGAGGAAAGGGGGAAGGGATTTAAGGAAACTAGAAGCAGAACGCGAAGAGAGGAAGAAGGCAGGAGAGAGAGAGGAACGTCGGGGAGAGAGAGAAAGAGGGAAAAATGAGGTCCCCGGGTTCGATTCCGAGCACAAGCCAGTTAGAAAAGTAGTAAATCGGGTCGACGCAAGTATACTCATACCCTTTTTATTCTCTCTATCGATTTTTATTCGTTTTCTCTCAGGTATTTTCGTTCCGATACCCACCCAAATCATCTAAAACATAGAACCCGTGATTACTGCTTGAAGTATTTGTTGTTTAATACCCAATTTTCCCTTCAATTTGCATAGTTTAGCTTCGCCAAACCCTAGACCCGCGCCTAGCTCGGGTACCCCCTTCCATTTCAAATTTTTTGCATATTCTGCCCTCGATTATGAATTACCCATGCCCTAAATATGTATATCCATCAGTTGGGTGTCCAATTTCCCAAGTATTGACCCGTTTGGCATGTCTGAAAGCTCTAAAAAGTGTACTATTACTGTTCACCCAAGGCAATCTAGAATTTTGTATAATTCCACCTTATTTAATTGTTATGTAAGCTATGTTTACTTGCATAAGTATGTTTATGTGCTCTGGAAAAGTATATTTGTGAATCGTTTGTAAAGAAAATGTTGTCCGGAAGCCCCACAAGTTATATTTGTCTCTCAATGGTAAAAATTCCTATTCTTTCCTATGTTTTACGATATTTATGGACATAGACTAAGTCGTGAAAAGACTTAAATCCGAATGCAAGATAAAATTATGTGAGTATTCAAAGAGAAATTCCACAATTGGTTATATGATTGATTTGTCCTCCCGGATAGAGATATTGTGAAAGAAGTATGGTAGACCTTCCCTCAAAAAGAATAAGAAATCATGAAATTAGAACAACATATTCATGTTTTGGAGGATAATATCCCTTGGCATGCCATTGGTATGATAGTGGAGACTCAATGATTGTCCTGACTGTGTATTGTAGCAAGTGATACTCTTGGCAAACCTTAAGATATTACCGTGGAAGGACGAAAACTGCCTCTGGGCCCCGGGAGACATGGGGGCATAAGTGATTTGTTTGGCCCACCTCCGTGTAAATAATAGGAGCGGATGACCTTAGATCATGAGGTTATCATGATCCCTTTCTTGTTCTCCCGCACCTTTAGTTAGTAAGACTTACTGACCCCAATCTACAAAATTAATGAAAATTCTAAAAAGTACATTAAACTATATTTCATATCTCCACGTATCCTCTAATAATGCTTCCATCCTGTTTCATGTTTCATTTCAATATATATTGTTGATTATTTGTTTATAATGCACTTACTGAGCTATTAGATCACCCTTATTTCTTCCTTCCAGATAAACACGATCTTATGCCAAATAAGACCGAGTAGGTCGTAGGAGAAGGATAGGCCATGGATCTTGCATTGCAGAGTTTTTAGGACTTAGTTTATGATATTTTGTATGTCTTAGAGTACATCGTATTATGTTGGATACGCATATGTATATCGATATAACTGTATTATATTGATGGATTTGTAGCTAAATTCTACTGTACATTGATGGATGTAGTAGCTTCCGTAGGTTTTATGGCTATGTTTGGTACCTAGTGGCATCTCGTCTGAACCGGCATCATACCCTGAGTTATGACATCAACGCCACACGTTGTCTATTTGTGGCAGTTGGGATCCTGTGTATGTGTTGTATATGTATTATGGATATTCTACAGGGATTTGTAAAAGTTTTATATTTGGCGGACGTTCGTTTTATAGACGGAACTCTGCCAAATTTTCGGTAGAAATACGGTCCGTCACAGTTATCGGTCACAACCGTATCGGTATCGGACACAATTTTTACGAATCAGAACCTGTGAAGAAATGTTGGTAATATAACACAATTTTGGCATGGATCGGGAAATTATAGGTTTCACCCAACCCCCCCCCCCTCCCAATACCAACATATAGCAGCTCATATTTTATTGCAAGAGTCCTCTTGGCACCTACTTTTGAAATATTCCACTGCCTAACAAAGTAAATCCGTACAAAAATTCTACAACTCATTTCCTTAATTGAGCTGTTTGTGGTCAAGAACAGGAAAACTTGTGGCACTTATTTTATAATCCACAACTTGCTCCCCATACATAGAGAACTAATCCAGTTGGTTCAGATCTGAAGCTTTACAAGTTGGAGATAGTGCTGTTTCGACATAGTGGCCGGATAGGAAATGCTTCGACATAGGGAAAGCAGCCAGATACAGTGATGTTTCAGTATAAAGTGTTTCAAGTGGCTGCCACATCAGTACAGGCATGTATGAAATGGATTCAGCAAGCACTTGGGCATGAAGTCTTCTTAATGCCAACTTTTGTACAATTCCTCTGCCTAACAAAGTTAATCAGTACACAAAATCTTCTTTTCATTTCCTTATTGTGTTCTTTGTGGTGAAGTACAGGAAAACTTGTCGCATTTAGTTTATAAACTGCGATTTGCGCCCCATACATAGAGAACTTGTCCAGTTGGTTCAGATATGAGATGTTCAGATTCATGAAGTATTGCAATTTATTCATGACGATTGTATGGGCAAGGTTTCTGTGATCCTAGGGACCTTGTGGGGTAACAGGAAGTCAGAAACAACATACCATGGGAACCATTGCATCTAAATCAATTATGCAATTGATCTTCTAAATGGTCACTCAAAAGTTTTTGCCAAAGCAGGGGGGATACCATGGCCGCAGCTACAATGGTAGGAGAGGAAAGGCAGGCTGCGTCAACTTTGATGATGCTATTTTGGTAGATAGGGCACGTTTCAGTAGAGGGACAGTGGCCACATATAGTGATACTGACTGAGGTTATTGTGGCAAAACAGCAACATTACTACCCGTACCGCGCAGAAGTGATAGAAGCAATTGTCATGTGTAATTTCTAAAATGTTTGTGAGTCATGTATTAGGAAAAGACCAGTCAAAACCAATTGTAGTAAAGCGTCAAATGCCAGTATTACAACAGCAGAAAATATTGCAAAATTCACTACCATTGTGAAGGAACAGGGAAGATGAATATAACATTTGGATCACTTTCTATGCAAGGTTACATAAATCCTCTACCACCGTTTCACTAGACCAATACAACACTTCTAAAAGTCGATAAATAATCAATTTAGTTCATACTACCTTAGTTCAAGTCCTCCTACACCTGACCCTCATTCACTTTCATGTTTCATTAACCAGAAGGAAAACAACATCAATATCAACAAAGCTTTGAGCCCCTATGTTAGATTGTCAATCATGACATATCCAACTCAAGTTTAATCCCAAAATGGAAAACTAGAGGACTTTTCTTCAGCAATATGTATCATATAATATCTCTGGGAGTGTGCTAATGCCAATATTCTAAAAAGGATTAACAACTAAAGAAATCGATAATGATAAGCAGCAACCAATTTCAGCAGCAAAATGACCAGGTTAACAGCACATATTCTGCCATTAAATTTTAGTATACATCAGTTAAAAGTTGTGGCTGGCTTAGTACTTGAAACAAGAATTTAAGTGAATGATGACAGAGTGCCATTTGGCTTTGTCATTATTGTCATTGTTGGATAATTTGATTACAGCATGTGAGTGCTAACATGGTTGTACGTGTGTAACAGTACTCTCCAAATGTGCAAGAAGACGATAATTAATCATCAGACCATTATGCGATAATCCTTTGGAAGTGCTAGCCCCAAATGTATTACAAGTTCATCTACATGTCTTGATTGACCTCGCTGAAAAAAAAACAGAGATTACTATGTCACTAGGGTTTAAAAGAATTTGTGTGCCACTCAAGTATAATCTATCTGTGAAGAAAAGCACAATAACCTTTGTCAAAAATAAAGGAGATGGTTGATTCGTCACATGGCACAGCCAATACAATGACATGAAACAGTCACATTAATTGAAAATAGTGGCACTAGGATGTGGGAGAGGGACCCAAGAATACTATGATGTGGAAAAGAGGGAGGGGGGATTTGTTTAGAATGATGATGACATAAATAAATCCCTATGATTGTGCATATGGGTGAAACTGTCCACACATTACACTCAGTCATAAACTCTGACAAAACCCTATTGATAGTAAAGTCACGTCCACTGCAACCTCAAATATATATTTGTGTGTGTGCACGTGCACCCCCTCCACACACGTTACCACTACCTTTGATTGATTCCTGGCGCTGCGAGAGTCATGCAATTGTGAATAGTCATAATAAGAATGATTATTTTTTCTGGGTCGATCGTAACCTCCGAGGCCATTCTGCAATTACGAACAATCATAACAAGAATGACAACAAAAGAGTTAATAAACGGTTGGAAGAAATAAATAAATGGTAGATACACTCAAATTCAAATCCTCACTGAATTTTGTTGTTCATGCACCGATCCTGCAGAAAGAAAGGGTATCAAAACACCAGCAGGGACATCCAAAAAACGAAAGAAGACAACAATGTTGATGCAACAGCAGCGCATGATTGATGGAATACATACACCCATATTACTTACCCCCAAAAAAGTGAAATAAATAAGTAAAACATATACAATAAGTTTCCAAATGTGAAACAGACTACACTCGGGATCACACAAACAAGCAGTTGAAAGGGAAAGAGAACTGTAGATTGACAACAGTTCACCAGGTAAGCAAGCCAAAGTAGGAATGCGATTGATGTAAAATAATCTTTCCCAATTAATTCTGGTCAGTGAACTAGGACTAGGGAAAAAGGAAACCGTGTGTGTTACCTGCGGAGTGAAAACCATTATGAAGGCCGAGTAGGAAGACAAGAGGAACAAGCAGGGAAAGGATGACGAGACCCAGTACCGCAATGACGAGGCCCCTCCATCGCCTCTTCGTCGAAGGAGGGAACGAAGAAACAGCAATAGCTCCGCCGACCCCGCCCTTCATTTTCACCTCCCACTTCTCCTTTTTCCCACTCCTGGCCACTGATCACCTTCTTCCCAACACGGAGGAAGAGAGATGCAGCAGTTTGATCACAGATTGGCCGGAAAACAACAATAAGACAGCAATTTTTAAATGGAAAAAACAGAAAAAACCTTGATCTAGATTTTCGTCAGAGATCTAAATGTGACTTCCTGGTTACCAGCGCCAGCAAGCATCAACCGAGACTGTTCACGGCGATTCCTAGCATAAAGCAATAGGCACGGTGAAGAGAGGAACGGCTGGATTGATTACGGAAGTCGCGAGACGTAGAAAATATACAGGAGGAGGGTATTCCGAGTTTTCTTCGATTTCTATTTTATTTTTATTTTTTTTAATGGTTGGGATGGGCCGGGGGGTGTTTATATATTGCGAGTATTTTTCATTTTAACGTTATATTTTTACAAAATCTGTCGTTATTTAATTGAATTTCACTAAATACTCACCAACCACAAAAAACAGAATTTCATTAGTAAATTTAAGCTTTATAATTAAATTTGTGTATTTTATTTTCTATTTTCAAAAATATAATGGACTTAATTAAATATTATGAATTTTTAAATAAGTNTCTTTATCTATTTTGACTCCCTTATATTAACTATTTTTCCTTGTTTTTGTTATGATTCTTTTGTTTTTTTGGTTCATTTTTCATGTGGTTTCCTTTTAGTGGTTCTATTTTTTCTAGTTTCTCGTTCTTTTTTTTTCTATTTTTTTCCCAGTTTCATTGCAATTTTGGGCTGTAATGTTGGTTCCAACTTTCTACTTTGGGCGGAATAAATGGAAATGTCAAAGCAGCGGACCAAATAGAAGATATCTTACATGGAAGTATGCACATTTGACAGAGCCTAATAATATAAATAATTTTGTAATTTTTGTGAAAAATACTAAGGGAGTAGTTCAAATAGTAATGCAAAATATGGTTGGTGGTTTTAGAAGTAAACAAAATGTACTAAATATCCAGAGCATATTACTGAAGAAATTAGAGAATTATAAATAGAAAGCATAGCAGAAAGCGAGAAATGAATGATTGCATGATTTTGATGACAATGATGATTATGGTGAAGGAAAAAAAGATGATAGTAAAATTAATTCTGATATTGAAAAAGGTTTAAGCAGTGGAAATGGTAGCAAAATTATTCAATCTACATCAATGCAAAAAGAAGCAAATGCAAAAGGATCCCTTAGGTGGCTACTTGTGTTCTGGTTTAAATGCCTTTTCCGATTAAAGTCTTCCTTCATTAAATAGTACAACATTTCTCTAATTAGAATCTAATAACAATCAATTATATGAAATGCATATCCAATAATCTAATCAATCCTTGATTATAAACAAGAATAATATCCTAAAAAGATAAATTAACATTAAATAATATTACGTGCAGATTTTTAACTGCAGACATCCCCTTAAGTTGATATTGATTGATCAAGAAGCATTAATTTATCAATCAATAACTGATGTCATTGTCATGGTAGAACTTTGGTGAATAGTCATTTGAAGATGTGTGGAAATATATGGAATAGTAATTACATGTTGGTCAAGCGCTTCTCGAATGGAATGACAATTTATTTCGATATCATTGGTGTGTTATCAGCATAAAGAGAAGTAGGATAAAAATACAGAATGCTAGGTTTGCCTAATAAATCCCTTCACGACAGAATGTCTAAACAATTTGAAATACGATCTTGCTTCTCACTCTTCCAAGAAATAAAGCATTGCCAAGGAACATACACCAACCAGTAATTAACTGATGAATATCTGTACATCCAACCCAGTCAGCTATAATGTCCCAGGTTACAAGTTAATGTATGGTAGATTTGAAGTTAAATAGAGGTAGAACAAGCAAGAATTAGAGGGAATGGCGAAAGAGAGCCAAGAAAGTGATCAAAGAGAAACTAGTCAAGGAGGGCAAGATGGAACTGTACCTAGGCAATCAATTCATTTATTTCTTTCATGACCTCTTCCATATATTCAGTTCCTCTCATATATAGACTCCTTGGAGTCTTTTACATTCACACACTACTCACATTCTAGTCACAGAACACTGACTAATTTAGCTACATAAGTAGATGACTTGTCATCATATGGATGACATTTACTTATTCTAAGCCACATGGATATCACATGAATAAGTGATGTGGCATCACATGGATAAGTGATGTGGCATTTACATTGACAAGTATGGCCGGTCCCCTTATCTTCATCTTGGTAATGACAATATCGTCGGTGTTCACAATCATCCTTTTCCTTAAGGATGGACTCTTGTGAGTTCCTAAGAGAAATAAAATAAAATAAAAGTCAAGAACTAGAGGTACTACTAACTAAAGTATACTCTCTAAGCATATATACCAGCAACAACTCCCAAAATTGTTTTTAACAAGATAATTAAATTATCTTGCTAACTTTGTGAAGACTGGCAGCTAATTCTTGAGATGATCCCTTACTGATGGATACTCTTCCATGGAGCTTGAAATAAACAAATACTAAAAGATTGAAGATAGTGTAATTCAACACTGAATTCAAGAACTCCCATGCAAAGTCCATATGCTGTTTGTCCATTGCTGAACATATGTAGAAATAATTTCGGCTATAGGAAGAGTTTCAATTTTGGGATTTTTGATGACTAGGACAGCAACTCTAGCTGGTTGAATGTCTGAAAAAGAAACTGTAGCCATTTGTAGCTCCAGTCCAGACGTTATAACTGTGTTACTGCAACTTCCATAGACTTTTTGATCAACCATTTTAGCAAATTCAATTGAAACTTTATCAATTGGTTCCCCCAACGTGTGCAATTCAGTAAGTCTATCAGTTGGATCAAGAATATTAGTAGTGTCATCAGTTTGTAGCTCTAATTCAGCAACTGCAGCAGCCTTTTTACTGTCCTCATCTGAGATTTCAGGGACTTTGATCCTTTGGTCAGTTATTTTGGCAACAACATTAATTTCTGAGATTGCAGTAAATGAATAGCATGGCAGCATTGTGGAACTCTCATCAGACTTAATGATTTATGGTTGTTTCATAGAGGATATCAGAGCCATGTTAGGTTACCGTAGGGTGTTGCAGTCAGTCATGCATATGTTCTATGGAGTAACTGCCTTTACCTGATTCACCATGGTAGTCAATTTCGGTTGTAGCAGTTGATAACAAGCTTGATTTTGCTCAAGTAAATCTCTTCAGAATGAGTTCAATTGCTCATAAATCTCTTGTTGGAATGGATCTGAAATAGTAGGTAGATTATATGGAAAGTAGCTCCTACACCCATTATGTGAGTTTAACATCTCAATTCTTAAATAAATGGAGAAAACTGCCACAGAATAACAGAATTGCAGATGTTCCACTTATAGCAGCAGGTGAAGGGTCCTTCAGTCCACAGTCCACTTAAATATATGTATAGTAGCAGAATTGCAAGGTTCTGATTAGCAAGGATCACTTCACTTCATCTCACTGAATGTCATCCAACAGATCTGTACATATATTCAAGTTTGTTGCAAGAAGAGCACCAAGGTATTGGCAGCTAGGAATTGCTGATGTTCGGAAATTGTAGCAAAATTCCGTTGAGGATGAATTGAATGTCCATTTCAGCGCTGATGGTAGACCTTGTAGTCCAGCAGTAAATTAAGATAAGGGGAAATCAATATAATGTATGCAGAACCCAAGAGCTGACTATTATAATATGTTTGAGGCTGAATGTTTGTGGATGCTACTGAATTAGAGTTGCAGAATTACAGAATCAATTATATTTTTGGAGCAGAATTGCAGATCAAGGAATTGCAGAATCAGCAGAGGTGTTGCATAGATCATGCGGAAAATCATGGACATAGTCTGTTATGCTGAATTTATTGCTGAATCCGGAGCTCAAGAGCAACAATTGTAGTAGTTGATTGCTGTTTAGTGCTCCGAGTCACATTCTTGCTCTGGATGAACTAAAATTGATGAACTGACTTTAGCAACTGCATAACAGAATTCAGAGCAGTTGCTGAATTATGGATTTGGTGGAAATCCAGGGAAGCTGCACGCTTGGTTGCTAAATTCTAGAGCAGATCAGATGACCACTACTGTAATGTAACACATTAACACGAAAGCGAGGGAAGTTGCTGAATCCACTGCTGCTGCTCCTGCTGTTTGCTGATTCTGAATGAAGAATTTCAAAATTTCAGCATAGTGCAGGGTTATACCATAAACACTGAAGAGGGGCTATTACTGCTGTGTATAATGGGGCTCCGCTGTATTCTGCTTCTGACACAGGATATGAGTTGCTGAATTCTCTTGTTGAATTAGAGTTCAGAATTGTTGCTGAATCTCTGGTACAAAATTAATGATTCTGGTGAAGAAGGTAGACATAAAATCCGCAAATTGGAAAATAGATCATTCTGATACTGCTGCTGAACTCAATTTGCTAAAGCAGTACATGGGATTTCTACTGATGCTGAAATCTGTTTTTTGCCCAAGTGTAGTGCAGATTCTGGAAAGCAACACTTGATACTTGCAGGTTTCAAAATGTAACAGAATTTAGATGCCAAAATGCTGCCATTTTGTAATAGAATGTAGAGTTGAGGTTGCATCAAAATGTTAATCTGAAACTATTCTGAATTTCAGATTATCAAGAAGCTGTTGCAGAATTCCTGTTTCAAAATTTCAGAATTTGTAGCTCAAGCTGTAGTTTCTGGTGCAACAGTAAATTGGAAACTTTGCTGAATTTCAGAGTCAAGAATTATCTGATGCTGAAGAAGGAATGCAGAATGTTGAATGTTGCTGATCTTCAATTCAAATATTGCTAATATGAAGACTCAGATACTGATATCGGTTCAAAAATCAAAAGTTGTTGCTAATAAAGAGAATTCTAATGCAAAAACAAGAATTCCAAAACTGATGAACTACTATTTTTGTGTTTTGAAAAAAAGAATTTATGGATATTTGGCAGAATAAGAGACGAATTCAAGACCTAAACGAAAGAAAAATGTGCCTCTGATACCAATTGTAATGTCCCAAGTTAATGGGAATCAATTAGAAGTTAATTTGAGATGGATTTGAAGAGAAATAGAGGTAGAACAAGGGAGAATTGGAGGGGATGGAGAGAGAGATCAAAGAGAAACTAGACAAAGACAGCAAGACTGAACAACTGCACTTGGGCAATCAATTCATCCATTTCTTTCATGACCTCTTCCATACATCCAGTTCCTCTCGTATGTAGACTCCTTGGAGTCCTTTACAATCACACATTACTTACATCCTAGCCACACAACACTTACTACTTTAGCTACATGGATAGATGACTAGTCATCACATGGATGCTATTTACTTATTCTTAGCCACATGGATAAATGATGTGGCATTTACATTGACAAGTGATGCGGCCGGTCCCCTTTTCTTCATCTAGGATCATGACATCAGCAACCCTAAAGCTCATCAACTTTAAAAAAGGATCTTGTACGAAAGAATAACACTTGACCAAAAGTACCCTTCAAATAGAAAACAATACATAGTATTGCAGCCAAATCAGAATACCGAGGAACTTGCAATAAATTACCTACTAAATTGCAAAAGAAATATCCGAGCTTGTAATTGTCAAACAGTTTAGATTGCCAACAAGCTGCCAATACATGATGGATCAAATAATATTTCTCCATCTTCTGGTCGAAGTTTCAAATTTGCCTCCATAGGTGTAAGAACCGAATGTCACATAAAGATGTAGACATGATAAGATGACATGGCAGGAAGGATGATAAGTGAGACAAAGAGCTTACATAAGCAAAGAAGGTGATCTACCTTAAACAAGTAATGATCATGGACAGATGCTTGATCAGTTAGCAAACATATCAAACAAACATAATGGTAGCAGCTAAACAAGTAATGCAGAGTAGTTGAGGGACATGCCAAGCAGCAGATCAATTAGGTAAGTGCATCAGTTGATCAAGAAACAGATTAACAGATTGATACCAAAAGAATCAGCAAGTTCAATTACTATATTAGTTAGTATGCAGTAAAAAACTTAACATTGTTGTAACTAGATAGTATTAGGCGCTAAAAGTAGTTGTAATGATAGTTTAGTATGCAGTGTCAGCTACATGTAAACTAATTGTAGCTAGTACAGAGGTGTAGAAACTGATGTAAAGTAGATCGGAAGTGTAATATGCAGTGAATTCTTGAATGCTTCCTTGGAATCATATCAGCAGCAGATTGCCTCTATCTCTTGTCTTTTCCTTCTTCAATTTCTTCCTCCATTCTTCCGTTGTTGAACTCCTTTTCTTGATCGCACCCCTTGTAGAAAGAATGATCTTTTCTTTACTAAAAATTGGTATCAGATTCGGTTCTCTTCCCATCAATCAAAACCTTCTGTTTCCATGACGTCAAAAAAACAATCTATAGACGACCAACTCAAACAAATTCAATTGACACTTCAAGAAGAACAAAAGGAGCAAGCAATACAGCAGCGACAAGGCAGGGAACAAGAATCAGTATAATGGATTACCAGATGGATGCCATCACGGATGAAATCAAGCAACTAAGGCTCACCAAGCTTATTGCCACATCTATGAGTTAACCATTGTCCAATTCACCACAGCAGGTAATATCTACTTCTCCTGCTATCCGAATTCCACTACCTCAACAACCAAATCCTCCAATGGAGAATACTACTAGATATCCCCCTTTCCATCAACCCAAACTTGAATTTCCTTTTGACTGCCAAAAACTTGATCTTGAAACCAAATCCTCCAATGGAGATTACTACTAGATGTCCTCCTTTCCATCAACTCAAACTTGAGTTTCCTTATTTTTATGGCCAAAACTTTAGATCTTGGATCTGTCATTGCCAAAAATACTTTAGCTTCTACCAAATTCCTCATCAGAGAATTGAAATTGCTTGTCTATCGAGAAGGTAGGGCAGCAATTTGGTTTCAAGGCTATTCAACTACTATGCTCCATAACTCTTGGGAAAGTTTTACAAATGATTTGTGCACTCGTTTTAGTGACAAATCATTAGTTGACATTGTAGAAGAATTCCACAAGTTACAACAATCATCTTCATTGGAATTGAGAGCCTTGATGTTACAATAAAATCATTGCCTATCAGATGGTATTTTATATTTAGCTTCCTTAGTTCCCTTAAAGATGGACTCAGATACATGGTCAAATTGTTAAACCCATCTTCTTTATCTCATGCCTTCCAACTAGCCTCTCTACAAGAACAAGCTATTGAAGTCATGCACAAGAAAACCAAACCCTTATTGAAACCCTCCTTCAGAAACTTTGCACCTGCTAACATATGCTGCCAAAACAGATGCTGTTGTACCTCATCAGTTGTCATTGGACCAAAAATGTTCCCTGGGCTTATGCTATAGAAGTAATGAAAAGTTTTCTCCTCGACACAATTGCACAAGTACACAATACAATGCAGTTATCACTGATTCAGATGATAGAACAGAGGAATAAGACTTTCAGCCCACTACTGATGAAGAAATTTCAAAATTTTCTGTACGTGCTCTTTTTGTCCACCCTTCTAATAATACAATCAAGATCAAGGGTCTTGCTCATAATCAACTTCTCTATATTTTGGTACAGTCGGAGTATACATAACTTCTTGGATCCTAAAGTTGTAGCAGCCACCGAATTCCAAGCCATAGCCACAATTCTACTCAATGTAACAGTTGCCAATGGCAACAGAATGATCAGCAACTCCGAGTGCCTTTGCTTTCCTTAAGTCAATGTAAAAGCATTCTTTCCAAGCTGATTTTAGTTTGCTACAATTGGGAAGATACGACGTGTTATTGGGAGTGGATTGATTGAGTCAATATAAACCTATCTTGTTTGACTTCACCAAACTTATTATTATATGTTTCAAGTATCAAGGCAAAGAAATTGAGCTTCATGGCACAACTGAGACAGCATCCTTGGCTAGTATTTCGGGTAAGCACTACAAAATAAGTCCAATCAAGTCATGGTTTCATTACTCAATTCTTTTCACTCAGTATAAACAATTCTCAGGTACTACATCATCCAGATATTCAAAGCATTCTCCATTCCTTCAATGATATATTTGACATTCCGAATGGACTTCCACCATAAAGAAACTGTGATTATCACATTCCCTTAGCACATAATGCACAGCTGGTTAATTTGAGGCCTTACAAATACAACCATGTTTAAAAAGATGAAATAGAAAACCAATTTAAGGAAAGGTTGAAAACTTATATTAATCAAGCAAGCACAAGCCCCTTTTCCTCTCCTATGTTATTAGTCAAAAGGAAAGATGGTTCATGGCACTTTTGTGTTGTTTATAGGCACCTTAATATATTAACAATCAAGAACAAATTTCCTATTCTAATTACTGATGATTTGCTGGATAAAAAATACATGGTACTTTTTTTTTTTTTTTCAAAGCTGCAGTTGAAATCTGGCTACCATCATATTAGAATACATCATTTATACATTCACAAGACAACCTTTTGTACATATCATGGCCATTATAACTTTGTAGTTTTGCCATTTGGTTTAGCTAATGCACTAGTCACATTTTAATTACTCATGAATGACATTTTTCAACAGCAAATCAGAAAATTTGTACTGGTTTTCTTGGATGACAGCTTGGTTCACAGCCCTACTTGGGAATAATATTTACTCCATTTATTTGAAGGAATTGAAGTGCTATGAAAACATCAACTTTCTGCCAAGTTGTCTTGGGACACAATTTTAGGAATGGGTGTAGCCACATATCCAAACAAGGTTGCAGCCATGACTAATTAGCCAAGACTTGCAAGCATCAAAGCTGTTAGGGAATTCTTACGACATCAAGCTATTACAGGAAATTCATATCAGGCTATGGTCTCATTACTCGACCATTAACAGCTCTTCGCATCAACATAAGTTGCAGTGGACTGATGAAGCAGAATCAGCTTTCCAATCTCTCAAGTTAGCTATGACCAAAGCTCATGTTTTAGCACTTTCAAATTTCCAGGACACATTTACTATTTCTTTTATTAGCAAGCCCTTTGGTTCAAGAAATCAAGGAAGACCTACATACAAGAGGGAGCTATTAGCTATATGGTTTGCTTTCAAATGGAGACATTTCTTACAGCATCGACCTTTCAAAATAGAACAGATCAAGGGAGCTTCAAGCCTCTGTTGGACTTGGAATAGAAATTTACTTCAGTTTTGCAGCACAAGAGTCATACAAAACTCTTCGGATTGCAATATACCACACAATACAAGAAAGGGGAACAGAAATTATTGCTGATGCCCCCTGTCCTGGAAATTTGAATCAGCAAAATCATGTAGCTCTTCAGGTGTCATTCCACAATGGCTGCAAGAAGTGGAAGATAGTTATCTACAAGACAATTTGGCAACTTTACATAAAATGTCTCTATTGATGGATTTAAACAATAAGCAACCCTTTCAATTCAAAGTTGGTATTTTGAAGTACCGTAATAGAATGTACATTAAAGCTGCAACTGATTTAAGACCAAGCACATCTCAGCACTTCATTATTCTCGTATGGCAACTTACAAAAGGGCATATCAACTATTCTATTGCTAGGCTTACATCAGCAAGTGGTTCAACTTATACATAATTGTGACATATGCCAACAAAACAAGTCCAACAGAACACCATATCCTGGCCTCCTTCAACCTTTACTCACACCATCTCATGCTTGGGCTTTTATTACTGTAAGGCCCAAGATTTTCCAATCAAGCAAATCATAATTAATTAAGGTCAAAGGAAGCAGAGAAATTTTAATTGAAGGACCCGACATACCAAAACTACTAAACTATTGAAATTAAAATATGTGGACTTGGAAACTTTTATCAGTGTAAGGATTTCGGTAAGAATTAAGATTCATTATGCTGATCATATTAATAAACCCGAAAGCCAGAGGTTCACTACGAGACACAACGGTAACACGAAAAATTATCCAATTGATCCAATCAACAACCAATTCGATTACAGTTAATTAAAGGACAATTCAATCATCGAAATCCCAACCGGTTATCAACCGAATTGATTTTGGGACAACAAAAAAGATAGCTCGGATGTTAAATTTTCAATCGATAGCAACCAAATTAATTTCAGTTAACAAAATCGATAGCCTGGCCACTGAATTTTTGCTCTACTAATAACCGAATTTAGCTCAATTAGTTACATATAGCCCAAATCAAATTAATTAAGTAAAATTCAATATATTCCAACACACAAACCCACACACACTTAGCTGAATTTCTAAGAATTCAGCAAGAGAGGACCTCGGCTACTTCAGCAGCACAATTCAGCTGCGACTTGGCAGCTCCACTTCCAAATTTTCTATAGGAAATATATAAACACACATGATAAACACACACGGAAACACTTAGGCAGATTAGGAGATAAGAAGCACGGCACTTGGAGATCAGGAAATCAGTAAAGAGACCCACGGCTTCAACAAGTCAGCAGCAGAACAACCCCACTTTTCTTCCAAATTTACAATAATTCCATGAGGAATTCAACTCACACACGGCATAAGGGTTCCCCACACACATGGCAACATTATATTTTAGTCAAAAATTCAAAGGAATTCAGTGGAAAACACACACACACCCGGAAACAAGAAAAATCAGCAAAGTGCTGATTTCAGCACACCTCATCAAAAGGGATAAGGAAAGTTGAATAAATTCAACCCAATTTAATACCCACTTGGCAGCTTCTAAAGCCACAAAATAGCATAGTGATTCAGCAAATTTAGGGGGATGAATCAGCCTAATTTTAGGGGACACTAAGCTGAAATTTGGAAGGTTAACTGAGTGTGCTGGCAGCAGCTCAATTTTTAGGAATAATTTAATTATTTGGCCTCCAAATTATATAAGAGCCTGGGAGAGGGAAAAGAGGGAGAAGAGAAGGTAAAGAACCAAAAGAAAAAGGGGAGAAATCAGAAGGAAAACCGTGAGGAAGCAGAAGGCAAAACCAAGAGACAGAAGAGGTTGAACCAAAGCAAGAGAAGTGAAATTTAATTTTTGACAAGTGTATTTTAATTCCCTTCTTCAATTGTTGTTGATTCTAGTGAATTCTCCTTAAGTATTATTGCTCCAATACTAAGATTAATCACAATTTTTATCATATTATCATTTTAACATGTAATATATCCGGCTGAAATCCTGAAGCCAAAGTTAGTAGCTGAAACAGCTACTATTATTTTGCTGAACCAATGACCTCATGATCTCCAAACCGACTCAAATTTGGTGACCAATTAGCTAAGCCTCTCAGTGATGCTGTGACCAATCAACTCATGAAAATGGGCTAAACCGATCATTGAACCAGACCTCACTTCAGCAATAATACTTATATTTGAAATTGCAACCTATGAACCGGGCCCCAAATTGGCCGAACCAGCAGTCATATAGATTTAAGTACCTTGTGGTGATGTTCAAGTGTCACCCTATAAAAATTAACCCCGAACCAGTCATGAACCGATCACCAAAACAGAAGCAAAATCTGGCTGCAATAGAAAATGCTGATGCAGAATTTGCAGTTATAATTTTGACCCGAACCGGCTAAAATATCAGCTTAAACCGGCCATAAATCAGACAAATTCTTAAAATTAAGTCTCTTAGCTATGAGAAGATTCCCTAAACAGGACAAAAACCAGCCTCGAATTGACCATAAAATCAATAAAACAGCACTAGCCTATGTTGATACTGAAATTGGCAGTTTGGGGAAAAATGGCCAAACCGGACCATAAAACGGCTCAACCAGCAACCAGCCTAGCCAAAGTATAATGTACTAAGGCTAAATTATCCACCAGTGAATCGGCCGCCCAAAACCATTCGAAATGATCACTAAACCGGACCCTTAATTAACCCTTAAACCGGTTTCAGCATCATTGCTGATGCTAAATTTGACAGCTTTGGAAAAAGGGACTAAATTAGTCCTGAACCAGTTGAATCAGCAGCCGACCAGACCAAGTTATCAAATACAAAGGTTAAACTATCAACCTATGAATCGGCTGCCAAAAATACCTTGAATTGGTTATTGAACTGGGCCCCTGAATAGTGCCCAAACCTGCTAACAGCATCCCAGTGGACGCTGGAATTGTGGCAACTAAACCGGCCCAGTTTCGATTCCCAAACCAGTTAAACCGGCACCCAAATTAACTAAAATATTATGGGGTAATATTAAAGAATCAACCGGTAAAAACATGCCTCAAACCGACCACCGAACCGAGCCTTAAAACTAGCAAGTGAACCCGCCAGCATTTTCAGCTAAAGGATATGCATTGAACCTTGAACCGGTTCATCAAGCCGGTTTATAAATGATGAAAATTAATAGTAAAAATTTGTATAGACCAACCCTTGAGCCAACTGTTGAATCAGCCATAAGCCGATAGACCGAATCAGTAACTAATTATGCTAAAATTGGGTTAAGTAAATCAACCCAAATTGGCCCAAACTAATTACTGAACCGGCAACCAAATCAGCCAAATATATCGCATGTTAAATATGAATTTTAACATATGTAAAAGTTTAAGATTAAAGCTACTAACATTGGCCATGAATTGATTTCTGTTACGATTTACGGTTTGTTACTAAATATTACATTTTCTAATTGTAAGTTTCGATATTATGGAAAGTTGGTATGGAAGTTTTGCAAATCTCAAGAAATATAATTATTTTCTTCCAGAGTGAAGAAAATTAAGAAGTATCAAGAACAAGTGTAAAAGCTTCTAACAGAGATTTTGAAAAAGAATAATTAAAAAACTGGATTAAGGAATTATTTCAGTGGGTAATACTTCTTGGCATGCCATAAATATTGCAGTAGAAACTCAAGGATTGTCTTACCGTAGATTTCAACAGGTGATATTCCTTGGCACACCTTAAGATATTACAATAAAAAATCGAGGAATTACCCCTAGTGCTACAGGGAAATAATGGTGGCTTGTGGCCCTATCTATTGGGATATAATAGGTATGTACCTCCCTTCCTGGGGGTTCATCATGGAGGATATGGATATGGCCTTAGATTATGTAGATTAATATAATCCTTTCCTTGATTGACGACTCTGTTAACTAAAAAAGCCTACTAACCCTAATCCCTAAAGATAAATAAAAAAAAACAAATCACAATTAAGATTAATAAAAGAAAAGTTAAAGAAGATAAAGGTTCGTGCATGTTTTTAAATAATTCCTATTCCTTTGATGTATGTATTTATTTTAAGTATAAATGTGCATATCCTTATATGTACCTAGCTAAACATTTGGCTCATTCTCTAGCTGTTTTTCCTAACCCTTTAGATGGCCAACACGAGTTGATATCTGATGAGTAGAATCGAAGTCAGAAATTGTTTAGGTTCAAGTGGTGATGAATTTTAATGTAAATCAGTAGATGTATGGATAATTTGATATCAGAAAATTATGTACTTTATCTTGTGATGAATAAATAAATACATTGTTGGTATTATTCATTTAGTTATGCTTCCGCAGAGGTTATGGTCATTATTTATACTTCCGCAGATTTTTTTTATGGTATGATTTTGGTACCTAGTAGCATCTCTAAAGTATCCGACGCTGTATTCTATTCGTACGGGATTAGAGCCACTTAATATGGCAATCATATGGATCTTGTGTATAATGGTTATATATTTATAGACTTATATATAATATGATGTCTTATTAGGTATAAATGAGGACATGGGACGTGACAATTACCATGGATTTTATAAAACAGCTTCCAACTTCACAAGGTAAGAATACAATCGTGGTAGTTGTGGACAAATTTACCAAGTATGCACACTTCCTTACCTTAAAATACCCTTAAGTAAATATGGCACACATCTTCTTGGACAATATTGTCAAATTATATGGTTTACCTTCTACCATTATATCTGATAGGGGCAAAATATTCACAGGTAATTTTTGGCAATCCCTTTTTAAAGCATTAGGAAGAAAAATACACTTATTCACAACCTATTACACTCAAATTGATGGTCAATCTGAAGGGATTAACAAGCATTAGAGGGACATTTGAGGTGCAACACAAGCCACAAACCCAATAATTGGTTGTCTGGCTTAGCTATAGCTGAATAGTGGTACAATTCTTAACTTCCACAGGCCTTGAAAATGTCACCCTTTCAACCACTTCATTGTTATTTACCTCCCAATTTACCTATGGATTATTCGAGTGACAATCTCATCATTTCAGTCCAAACATACCTCCAAAATAGAACTTCCTTGAACCAATTCAATAAATAACAGTTGCATATGTCACAAAATCACATGACATCACTTTCCGACAAAAGCATTCTATGGTTATTTACCTCCTCATTTACCTTTGCATTACCCTAGTGACACTCCCATTGCTTCACTCCAAACATGCCTCCAAAATAGAACTTCCTTGAACCAATTCATTAAAGAATAGTAGCATATGTCATAAATTCATATGAAATTACTTGCTAAAAAGCACAAGACTAATTAATCATTTGAAGCAGGAGACATGATGTATCTCAAGTTGTAGCCTTACAGGCAAACTTCTATGGCTCTCAAGAAGTCCTGGTTGAAGTCAAGATTGGTAAGGTCGCATATTGACATTACCTTTACAATGCAAGATACATCAGGTCTTCCATGTATCTTTACTCAAGAAATGCGTAGGACATCATCAACAACCACAGCCTACTCTACCTTTGCTCACTGATCAACAATCATTTATGATGGAACCATTGCAAATTTTGGCTACTAGAATGGTGGATAGAGGTTCTTTTTAAGTTAAGCAATGGCTCATTTAGTGGACCAATATGGACATTTCTGAGACCACATGGGAAGACTTTTCTTTCATTAGCAAATAATTTCCTTCTCTCCATTATTGAGGACAAAAATGTAGTGAAGGGGAGGGTATTTGTCACATAAAGATGTGGATATGATAAGATGACATGGCAGGAAGGATGATAAGTGAGACATAGAGCTTATATAAGCAAAGAAGGTGATTCAGCTTAAACAAGTAATGATCATGGCCAGATGTGTGATCAGTTAGCAAACATATCAAACAAACAGAACAACAGTAGCAGCTAAACAAGTAGAGCAGAGTAATTGAGGGCTGTGCCAAGCAGCAGATTTGTTGATTAAGTGCATCAGTTGATCAAGAAACAGATCAACATATTGATACCTAAAGACTCAGCAAGTTTAGTTGCTATATTAGTTAATCAGTAATAACAAACTTAATAATGTTTTAACTAGATGGCGTTAGGAGCCAAAAGTAGTTGTAATGATAGTTGAGCAGCATGCAATGTAAGCTACATGGCTAACTAATTATAAGGAGGTGAACAAAAAAGATGTAAAATAGATTGGGAGGGTAATGTGTAGTGAAATCCTAGATGCTTGCTTAAAATCATATCAATAGCCCATTGCCCCTATCTCTTTTGCCTTTTTCCTTCTTTAATTTCTTCATTCATTCTTCTGTTCTCGAACTCCTTTTCTTGATCACACCACCTGTAGCAAGAATTATTACTTCTTTGCAATGCTGAATTTCCAAACTGAAGACCAATTAAAATGATAATAGCCTTAGTTTACTTGTGCTGATGCAAAAGTATTCCAGTATGCAAAATGCACCTCAAGGCCAAGATAATACAGTAATAGATGAAGATAGTCTAGAGATGTTGTAACTACTCAATTGATTTTAAATTAAACCTAGTTATGACTACAACATCCACATAGATAAGGAGCATAACAATCCAGTATCAATCTTTTGTAGAAAAAGAGGAATCATATCAACTTCAAGTAAATTTAAAACCGAGAAGAGTAGTGTGAAAATTTTCAAACTATGCTCTTGTTGCCTATTTGAGACTATAGAAAGACCAGTTCATTTGACAAATCTAAGAGGTGAAATTAGTGAACATGCCTGGAGGAGGAGACAAGTAGATTTCTTCCTTTGAGATCCCCATATAAAAATGAATTCTTTAAATCCATCTGTTAGAGAGCCCAACCTTTTTAGGCACCAAGATCAATAACAATATGTACAACAGTCATCTTCGCTATAAGTCTAAAGGTCTCCTAATAGTCAAGGCCATATTCTTATTGATTCCCTAGAGGAGCCAAACACACCTTATACCTCCCCACAGTGCCATTGGGCCATTGGGTCAAAGTTTGATACTATGTAATCCATTTATATCCAATAGGTTTTACAGTATTAGGACAAGGTACTATATCCTAGGTAGAATTATCAAAATTGGGCTTAAGGTGGAAATGGGCCTGGTTTTGGTGAAACTTTTTACACTACACCACAGGAAGAAACAAGGGGAAGAACCACAACAATTCCAGATCTACCGAGGAAAGGAGCTGTCAAAGAAAGAAGCCTCGATGCTTAACTGCATCACAAATAATATTCCAAAAACAAGATTTCAAATCTGGAATGAGTTGATCAGCGCACGCATGGCTGAGAGAAAGTGAAGCTAAGAATAAACAAAATCAAATCAAAACTGAGAGAACTTGAAGCCCACAAATCAAAGTTAACAGAAATCAAAAGGAAAGCAGGGCAAATAGAATTTTGAAGAAAGTGAACCTGAAGTTGAATTTGCCCACAAAATTGAAGCTGAAATACTTTCTCACGAATGAAGCAGATCCAACAAATGTTGTGCTTTACCAGAAATCAAAAGCCAACAAATTAAGGGAAAAAAAAGGCCAGATCATGAAGGTGATGTTGTGAGTCATCGAGAGCAAAAATATGAAATCAAGGCCAAATGAAGCACAAGTCAAACAACAGGTAACCATGAAGCAATTTGTTTAGCGATTTGATACCATAACAAAATTAAATTTTTGTTTGAATGCCTACTCCAGATGGAGTTCTCCTTCCATTATACAATCAAGCAGCTCGCTAATCACGATCTATTGTAATCCATGCAAATCCCGTAATTATCGCTCAATAGCTAATTTCAAACAATAACAATCTCCTAAGCAAGGATGGGATACTGATATTAGATAGTATTATGAACAGATTTGAACAGTTGACAGAAGCAAACAGCTATCAATGAAGGATGTAATAAAAATTGAGGGAGGATGCTTGTAAAATAGCTAGGTATGTATGATGCCAGGATGCCATTTAATGTGATAAATTACGATTATGTCACAAAGTGAGGTATTGGTTCCTACTGAAATAAATCAGATGAATTAATTGTTGTGCTGTGTTAACAACATATTGTTGTTCAAGTTGTACAATTGGTTGTTATCATTTTGAAAGCAAATGCTAACACAACACATGAATTAGTTCTATCATCTAAGTTATAACAGCAGTAGCAGTAGCTGAAACTCACTCTGTGACAGATGGTTTTACAGGGGCTATTGAATCCATAGGACAATATAGCCCTAGCATGAAATCACATAGTTATCGTGAGGCGAGAGTCCATTTACTTAGGAGTTAATCAAACTAAAAGCTTAATGAAAGCACATAAGGAGGAATAGGCAATATACAAATGTTAAATTCAGTCAGATAGCTGCTGTGATTCAATGGTATAAAGAGATATAATAAACTTTTTGGTAAATTCTCCAATTGGAGAAGCAAATGTTATTCAAATGGTAACAGATAATGCCTCAAATTTCATTGCAATGGGTTAGTGTTTTCAGAATGCTATATAGTAATGTAATATTTATATAGTAGTATTATATGCTAACAATATGATGTTTTAATTTCAATAGGGAAATTATTGGAAGCAAATAGACCATATCTATATTAGACACCATGCGCAACGCATTGCATTAATTTGATGTCGGAGAATGCTAGAAAGATGCCTAAAATTCAACCAACATTTAAAAAGGCATTATTTTTGAATAGTTTTATCTATAATCATACCGGAGTAGTTATATGATGAGCAGTTCTCAAGGAAAAAAAATTTGATTGGGCTATCTATTGCTAGATTTGTACATGCCTTTATCACACTTCGATCAATAAAACAATTTAAGAAAAATATTCATTTTAGAAGAATGAAAAACTTGTGTATGGGCAAAAGAGCAAGCAGAAAAGAGAAAAACTAACATTGTCTTGGAGCCTTCATTTTGAAAAAAATATTGTTTATTCCGTAAAATTGACTGGTTCTCTTGTTGATGTTCTTCAATTGATCGATGATGAGAAAAGACCTAATATGGCCTACATCTATGAGGCTAAGGATAAGGCCAAAGAAGTCATTGCTAAGTCATTTAATGTTGGAGTGGAAAAATATGTTGAGGACTTTTAGATGATTGATAAAAGATGAGATTATTAACTCCACTGCCCTTTGCATGCAGCAAGCTGCATTTTGAAACCAAAACTTTTTTATTCAAACCCTAACATTGAGTAAGATGATAAGATTATGATGAGTTTATATAAAAGTATACAAAGGCTTGCTCCATGTGCAAAAAAACAGATAAAACCACAAGGTAAATTAGTTATTTTTTAGATAATTGTTTACTTAAATTGTCTCTTTTTTACCAAAATTTAAGGCAGTAACTAATCATTAACTTAGCATCGGCAAATTTGCAATTAAAATTTATTTGATCAACAGTTTAATGGTGGAGTTCATATAAATCTTCTAGCCCGGACTTGCAAAATTTGCCAATCTCAATGTAATGCCATTGTGTTAGAGAAATTGGAACATATTCAAAAAAGTAATTACTAATTAATTAATTGGAATTGACTTCCAATCAAAACAATTAACTATAAACTAATTTACATATTGTCCTATTGATTTACTTTTTACAGTTTCAAGGCAAAAGAAGAAATAGATTAGCAAAGCAATGTTGAAATAATATGGTGATTGTGAAATACATCAAGTATTGAGGCATTGATACAATAAGAGTGATAGTATCGACCCCATTTTTTTTGAATAATTTTGATGATAATAATGAGTGGCTGATTGAAAAAATGAAAGGAGACTCCGATTAAGATAATGAATTTGCTTACAAGGATAACTCTTTGATATGGGATTTTGTTGCCATAGCTACTATGGTAAATGATCTTACAAATCACAATAGAGCGAGAATTAGTATGAATGAATCATCAAGGCAAAAAGCTTTATCCTTTGACAGATGCCTCTAGAGCTACCCCATTGAAGCTTGTAAATGAGAAGGATGCAGACTTACAGGAGACAAATGAAGAAGACATTGGATTCCATAATCCCAATGAAGAGGAAGAAGATGACCTTTTGTTCGACAACGATGACAAATATTAGTTTTTATTATGAATTATAACTAACTAGTGAACCATATCTCAAATTTGCTAATTCATTATTTCTTTGTTTATTTATAGTGAATTATACTTCTTAGTTGCTAAATTTTTACATCATCAAGTCAATTGCATTAGGAGCTTATGATTATTATCTATCATGTGTTCTAGTACTTAGTTACTTATTCTATTATTAATTTAAACAAGTGGAGGCATATTACAAAAAAAAAAAAAAGCGTACATATGTATTTCATAGATGTGTGCCTTGCTTCTATCGGGCTTGCACCTGCACCTTACACCTAGGTTCCAAGGGCTATTTGCACCTCGCACCTTCCCCAACATTGTACCTTTATTTTAAAGCCTAAGTTGGGCCAAACTATTATAAAAAAAAATACTTGGGGACAAAAAGACTGCACTATAAAGAACAAGAATAGGATTTTGAATTATGCTAAAGATCATGGGCCCAAACTTTGTGATGAATTATTGAGCCCAACACAATCTACTCTTTCAATTAATTACGGAACAGAAGAGAAGTATGATAATAACAAATCAGTTTTTGTGCAACAAAGAAACTGGGCAAAGGCGATGGTGACAGCAATGACGGTAGAGGCACAAGCCCAAACATTTGGCTTTCGTACCAAAGTGATATGGAATGAGCCCCAATTTTTTTGAGGTGGGTGGAGTGTGGCATGTTGACTTTAAGATAAGAAGATTGTCAAAAGAATCAACAGTACATCCTCTCCTCATATGAAATTGAGAAAAAGATAGTGACTAGCACAGTTAGTAACAAAAGGAGTTACAGAGAACTTAAATAAATGATGACTTCAGTGTGCAGCTGTATAACTATTACGCAGCTTCAGGAATTGCTTCAACTGTCTAAAAGCAGCTAGCAGGCTGGATGTGCATTAGCCCCTGTTTATATAAAGAAGCATCCTTCTTGTCCGCCTCAAGAATAGTATGGTCCCAGCAACAAAGAAGATTCCTATGGTTCATGAAATCTATTTACAACAGTTATTTAAGTCCTTGAATTCTTCATCAAATCTTTGATGACATGTTATCCTCCTCCTGATATGTGGAGTTTGACAATGCCACAACAACAAATCATCAAAGACATTCAGTGGTTTTCTAGCATTTGCATAGGGATGACAGGCCAGGGATGGTTTTCACCGTGCCCTTCCCTGACTGAGCTTTAACTTAAACCTAGGTCTTCCCGGTTGGCACTTGGCCCAGGGAAAAACAACAACCATCCCTGCCCCATCAAATCCACAAAAATCCCAAAGCTACCCCAATCCTGATGTTTTTTTCACAGATTCATTTATTCTAGAAATTTCCCCCATAGGGTGGCTTTCTGCCAAGCGGTTTCAAATAGCTCACCAACAATATTAGTAAACGGAACCATCAGAATCTACGAGAGGATGTCTAAGACTGAGAACAAGGGAAACTGAGTGACTTAAAAAGAAACAACCTAAAACTAATAACAATTAACCAAAACAAATGTAGACTTAACAATGGAAGAGGGAAAAATAGGTCTATTTCTTTCTTAGTGTTTTATAATGAAGTAACTTGTGAATATGAGAAGATAAGGTCAAGTTTGATGAATTTGATATGGCTATAACAAAGCAGATGTGAACGAGAGAGATTGGGTGGGATGGTTGATGACAATATGGATGAAATGGGCATAAACCCCACAAGTCAAAGAGAGACTTAAAGGATACCACAAGTCAAAGAAATGGTTGATGGCATTGGCTTTGTAATTGTAATTCATCTGCATACCGTGAGTTTTGAGGAATTGCATTAGGGGATTCAATTGTGATGCCAAAACTCCTCCATACTCCTAATGATGGAGGTGCATCTAGGTAGTACTTCAAGGATGAACCTGGTTCATGCTCAAGCTTGGGATGTTATATTACCATTGATGATCCTTGAAAGAATACAACGCATGATAGAGCCATGGGAAATAAAGGAAAATTGAGGATAACTTTCTAACAATAGTTTGGACCATGTATTATGGTTAATGCCCTATTAAACACATCTAGAAACTGCACATTTATATTAGCTAATTAAATAGCATATGTATCAACTAATCGAAGGGTGAGCGAGAAGGTTACTGTACCAAAAAATACACATCAGCCAAGTATATCAAACAGAACAATAGTGCTCTCTAGCTGGGTGCACTTTAAAAGTTTCCATGGTTTGGTGGTTCAGGTGTTCAGTAAAACAGTCAAGAGTTCTTGATAAAAAAAGTGTGATTGATTTACTTCCTTTAGTTGCACTCTTTTTTATTGCAATGAAACCATCTTCATCTTGTACTAGTGGATATAACTCTAAATCCTGAGAATGAATCACATAAATTCATCGTTTCATATGTGCTTGAACTTCTGCCTTAATTTCGCTGTTACGACAAATTGGTATCATAACATTTCGATCCAAGAATGACATTAAGAATTTCAAATGCAAAGTTTGAACTAGAGAATTTCGATGGAAAGAACAATTTCTATTTGCAACAAATCAAGATTAATGATTTACCTGTTCAACAAGAACTCCAAAATGGCCAAAAAGGGAGAACGGCTAATGCTTCCCCTTTGATTGAGAATTGGGAGAATCTTGATCTTCGTGTCGTTGGTAACATTCGACTATGCTTAGCAAATGCCATCCTCTATAGCTTTACTAAAGAGAAGTCGACCAAGATGTTATAGGCCAACTTGGAGAGTCTTTACATGACAAAATCTATCACAAATTGATCTTCGTGTCGTTGGTAACATTCGGCTATGTTTAGCCAATGCCATCCTCTATAGCTTTACCAAAGAGAAGTCGGCCAAGATGTTATGGGCCAACTTGGAGAATCTTTACATGACGAAATCTATCACAAATTGAATTTATTTGAAGCAGCAACTTCATAATCTTAAAAGGAAGGAAAACACAGCAGTCTATGAATATTTAAACAATTTCAACAAACTCCCTGCCAAATATTAAGCATCAATGTAAGGATAGATGATGAAGATAAAGCATTGTTTCTTTTACGCTCTTTTGTGGCTTCTTATCACTAATCGATAACTGCACTATCCTATAGCAAAAAGGCCATAGCCATAGATGGTGTGATTATAGCTTGGCTATGAAAAGAAATTGTTTGAAAACCAATTTCAGACAGCCAATCCGTGCATCTTGAAGCAAGGGATAGATCTGATTTTATGCTGAAGATTAGAATCAGTCACGATCCAAATTGAGGAATAAGTTCATTAAGTGCAATTATTGAATGAAGTTAGGATACATCAAGAAAGATTAAGGCAAAGGAGAATGAGGAGATGAAGCCCTAATGTCACGAACCCGGATCAAATAATTAAGGATAATTAAATCCACAAGATAAAATCCCAAAGATAAGACCATAACCAATACAAAACCCAAAATCCGAGTATGACCCGACAATATATCCAACAATCCCGACAATAACAAGAATAATAAAGGATAATATCATTCATTCATAGGATATCTCCGAACTACTCATCCGGACAAATAATTAACCATGGCTTACTCAAAAGTCCGTAAGGAAAAGTGGCAACTCACAAGACAAACAAAATTACTGATCCATAACAAACCAAATGCCACAAATATCTAATTAAGTGAATAATCTAAACACTGTCTCCTTGACAATACAACATACTATCATCATCCTATCTGCCACCCCAAACAATACCAAACTACATCTCATACGAATACAATCCGAGTACAAAGCTAATACTCACATAATATGATCAAAGTCTCTGCCAATAATCACGTCCAAGCTTCCTGCAATGTATTGTACCCCACTAATCCTAAGGAATAAGAAAAAATGAAAACATGAGCCGAATGCTCAACAAGTATTAATATGTAATATATAACAAACTGTACGTCCAAAATTAGGGTGAAGTAACAAACCAACTAAACAAAGTCAATAAAAGTCGAAGTCCAAATATTCAATGTGTCAAATCAACGAAAGTCCCAATGTGATCTCGTACTCAAAAGCATAATCCAAAAATAAATGCCAAATGTTCCGAATGTACGAAACCAACTGAATACCAACTGCGGGTAAAACCTGCAAATCTCAATATTAAATTCTCAAATATCCAAATTAATGCAAGTAAAACATATCAAAAAACTAAAATATGCTCAAATCAAATAACAAAAGATCAAAAAGACTGATTTTAAGGAAGGGTTACTCCTATTTCCAAAAACCTTAGGCCATATCACTACTATTTGCATATACTCCCCTATAGATAGGGACAAAGCTATTTTGCCACCCGTGGATATAGGATGCAATCCTCAAGTCTGTCTAAATATATTATGACGTCCAAATATATTAGTTCCGTTCAATTCCTTACGATAATTCTCATAAAAACACAGTTAATGATCTCTATATTACAAGTTCAAAACTTTTTATATCTGACGAAAAAGTATGAAACATTCACTCAGGAAAGTCAAATATAGAGCATTCCACCGGGAGAAAGGTACACATTGTATCGAATAATAAAGAAAGAGCCCGACCCAAAGCATATGCATAGATGCCACATATACAGGCCTTCTTTACGAATATTTTTATACATAAATATAACATCACAAAATATTTACTCGTTTTTAACAAAACAAGCAAAATCATTAAACAATAACAAAACCAATGCAAAACCCAAAAACAATCGGTAAAAGTGACATGCATGCACTAGGAACCAAAATAGGGAAAGTAAAATAACACGCATGTGCATTTAAATCCACTAAATATAAGCAAAACTAACTAAAAATGGAAATAGAACAAAAATATGGTATAAGAACACTTGCTTCAACCTCCAATCTAATAAATCTAACCAAAGAATGCTTCAAAATCACTCTTTTTCTCCTTCTCTCTCTTCCACCTCTCCTCTTTTTTTCTCCTTTCTCTTCTTCTTGTGCAAAATTACCAAAGACAGTGCACGTTGTCCTTATATAATCGAATCAACACATGAACGCCACCCCAAGGGCGTGTCAGGCGCCGTGCCTAACCCTATTCGCGCTCAAGCGCCCCCTCACGTGATCCTCAAGCGTGAGCACTGTGGAATCCACGCTCGAGCGCCACTTCAGACGTGCATTAGGCAACCTCCCAAACTACCCAACTTGGCTAGAGTGGTCCACAGGTGCGCCCAATCTGCCAAATGCACATGAGCACACAGGTGCCAAAACTATTTCCATGCTCCGAATTTCTTTCAAATTTCACTTTGCACAATTATTTCTAATATATCGAAAATAAACTCAAAATAAACCAACAATACCAAATTAATCAGATGAGGAACTAGGCATTACACCTAATTTGATAGTATGGCCGAGAGCTCTTGGCAAAATCTGGAAGGTATATTTCTCTACATCTTAGGAAAAATTCTTAAGTACATGGATTCTTGATGTTAGATGCACTTTTTCACATGTACTCAAATAAGGATTTGTTTTACACATACTGTCTTTACAATGGTGGTATACTTCTTATAGGCAATAATGTTTCATGTGAAACAATTGGGATAGGAGGCATCAAGATCAAGATGTTTGATGAAATTACACGAACTCTAACCGATGTTAATATGTCCCATATTTGAGAAAAAATTTGATTTCATTGGATGTTCTTGATTCCCTAACACGTAAGATAGCCATAGAGGAAGGCTCAATGAAGATAATGAAGGGAGTACTCGTGGTGATGAGAGCAAACATAGTCAAAAATCTCTATGAAAGCATTAGAAATACCATTATAGGTGGATCTTCCAATGTTTCTATGGATAAATATGATTAGAGTTGTAGCATATGCATCTCGAGCATTTGAGTTACCTTATTCCCCCTGTGAGGAAAAAAAATTGATGGACCTTGAACTTGGAGCTAAGAGTTCCACAAACAAAACTTCTGAAGGTATCAATTATTATAAATTAGAAATTTGTGAACACTGTGTTTACAACCAACATTACTCATTTGGATATTTAGGGTCCTTCACAAGTCCATTCAACAAATGGATCAAATTATTTTATTTCCTTTATTGATGATTTTTTTTTTTAAATGTATGGATTTATACAAAAAAATCCAAATCTGACGTGTTTAAAATGTTTAAGCAGTAGAAGGTCATGGTAGAGACACAATCCAAGAGTAAGGTGAAAACACTTTGCGCCAACAGTGTAGGCGAGTACATGTTGACTGAGTTTAAAACGTTTTGTGAGGAGTGCATCACTCAACATTTGACAGCCACTCAAGCTCCTTAACAGAATGGCATTTTCAAGGGGATGAATAGCAGGAATGGTGTATGATGAGCATCGCCAGATTGTCAAAAGACTTTCGGGCCAAAGCAATTAATACCGTGCTACCTTGTCAACATATCACCTTCCACAACAAGCAAACTCAAAACACCAAATTGGTCAAGCAAACTCTTAGAATACTGTTAACATATCTTTAATTATTGCACATATTCTTAATCGAATAATGACAAGCTTGAACTAAGGGATGAAATATGCCTTTTTATTGGTTATGTGCATGGTGTGAAATATTTCAGATTGTGGTACCCGGGATCGAACAAGGACCACCAAATCATCACCAGAGATCTCAAATTTGATAATAACTCACTCCTGAAATTTGCTAGAACAGAAAATCAGCATGTTCAGTTTGGAAACCCAAATAAAACTGCCGCTGAACAGGTCGTTATACCAAGTGGTGAATATGAAGTTCCAGATTCAGATATGCCACATGACTCTAGTGAAGAGGATTTGCAATTGTACAAAAATTGGAGGCCACAATGAATGCAAAAGCAAAGGCCAATCCCAGACATGGTCGCCCACACTATGTTGGCCTAACATGGAGAGCCAAGCAACTACAAAAAAGTTGTGGCCGATCCCAAATCTGGCAGGTGGACACATGTGATGCGTGATGAAATGTAATCTCTCCACAAAAACAAAACATGGAATCTTGCCAAGTTACCAGAAGGTAAGTGGACATTAGTTACAAATGTGTGCAAAAGAAAATCTAATGACACCTATAAGGCTCGACTTATTGCTAAGAGCTACACCAAAAGGGAAGCTATCGAGTGCATTGAAATTTATTTAGCAAGACATACATATATTCGTGCTCTTTTGTCTTAAGTTACTTTAAACTTGAGCAGCCAGATATCAAAACCATATTCTTACATAGAGAACTGGAAGTGGAAATTTATATGACCCAACCCGAGGGATTCAAATTGATTTGAAAAGAAGAGCTCCATTGTAGATTAAAGAACTCCCTCAACAATTTAATGCAATCCCCGACACATTGATATATACGCTTTGATTTATTTATATTTATAGGTACAGTGAGTACGATTGGTGTGTATATTTTCGAAAGCTTCCAAAGGGTTCAATTATTTATTTGTTGATTTATGTTAATAACATATTAATTGTGCCCCAAAGCATTTTCGATATTAATTCTTTGAAAAATGCAATTGAACATAGAATTTGAAATGAAAAGACCTCGCTAGGTAAGAAATTTTGGACATAGAGACCGAGAGGGATTGGAGTTACAGGAAAATCGAATTTATCTCAAACTCAGTATATCTAGATGATGTTGACAAGATTTATGATGGATAAGAGCAAGCCAATTTCTACTCCTTCAACTAGGCACTTTAAACTTTCCGTAAACTAGCCACCTCATGCTAACAGGAAAAAAAGGATGAAATGGTGTGTATCTCGTAGTCTAAGGTCAATAGTAGCTTGACGAATTGCATGGTGTGCACATAACCGAATCACCCACATGCTATTAGTGTTGTTATCCGGTTCATGACTAATCCAAGGAACTCACACTGGCTCAAGATTGAGTGGATTCTTTAGTATTTGAAAGGCATACAAAATAATGGCATAGTTTTTGAAAGGAACTCAGCTAACAAAGATCAATTCTTTTGGTTTTGTTGATGTTGATTTTGCAAATAACCTTGACAATAGTAGGTTAATGATTGAATACATTTCACACTCGTCAATGGACCTATTAGTTGAAAGCCTATTGTCATGTAATGACACTTTTCATCGGTCACCCATGTAGCACTTGCCTAGCACACCCCATGTAATATAGGCAAGTCATTCTTTCCCGATATTCCCATACCAAAGTACATAGAGGCACAAAACATTTGAGTGAAATACTCTTTACTATAGAAGTTGAGTATAAGAGTATCGAGTATCTCTTCGACACTCACTTCCACAAGCTCATCCCGGAAGCTACCCCTCGAGCTCTTTAAGACTAGCCACACCCTCGGTTATACACCACTCTCTAGCTTCACCTCACTTGACTTAAGTTGCTTGCTCTCTAACTTCTTGAGTTTGGTTAGTTTCTATAACTTCTTAAACTTCTAGAGCTTGTCCCAAATAAAAAGCATTTATCCCTTTATATAGGATTATCGCATCCTTAACCAATGGGTAGGATCATCTTTCTATCCCCCATTATAGATAGCTAAAATTCACTTTCTAAAGAATTCTTCATAAATATCCTCCCGTTAAAATACTCTAAAATCTTCCATATTTTTTCTATTCAAGAATATTCTAGAGTAATTATATGTCTACCTCTTTTACTATAATTTCCTAGTTATTTTAAAACTATTTAGAATCTCCTAGACAATTATCTACCCTACACATATATCTTTGTACATATAAGTTGTACATGTGGATATCCTCTGTCTGCATGTCACGTCTACGTAGCGCATAACATTTATGCTTCTCAGCCATCCGTTACATTGAGGTCCAATCAACAGTTACACTTTTTACCACAGAAGCCAAGTATATGAGACAAGCCGATGCCAAGAAAGAGTCTATTCAGCTGGCTAGTTTGTTAGGTGAGCTCAGGCTCTAGCAAGGTAGCTTGCAGATTTTCTGCCAATCAAAGGGCCTTCATCTCACCACAAAACTAGTTTATCGTCGAAAACTAAGAATGTTAGGGTCCGACATCATTTTCTTTGGAAGTTAGTAGCGAAGAATTAAGTTTCATTGTTGGAAATTCATACAATTGATAATCCTGCAAACATGCTCACAAAGACAACCCTAGACGAGAAAATCAGTTTTTGCTCGAATTTCATCCATCTAATCCTCTTAATTGATGCACTATAATGATGATTTTGTTGGAATAAGATGTAAGTATGATTAGAACTACTCTTGTCAAGGTAAAGAATTGTGAGACCATAACTCCTCCATAATACCTAATGATAGAGGTGCATCTGAATGGTACTTCAAGGATGAACCCAAATAATGCTCAATCTTGGGATGTTGTGTTGTCATTGATGATCCTTGGTTGGAATAATGCAACACAATGATGGTGTCATCAAAAATAGAGTATCAATAATGGCTCTATGACAAGACGTTGAACCATGAATTATGGTTAATGTCCTATTAAACACACCTAAAACCTACACATATGCATCAACTAATTAGATAGCATTTGTATTTACTTATAGAGGGGTTTGCAAGGGAGTCATTATACCAAACAATACACATCAGAATATACCAAACAGTAGAGCTCTTCAGTTGAGTGCACTATTTGACTATTTTTGGGTTTAGGTATTCACTAAAACAATCGAAAGTCCTAGGTGAAAGAAGTGTCTTTTCTGATTATAGGAAACCGTCTTCATCTTGTGCCCGTGGATGTCACTCACAACATCCATAAGCTATCCAGTCTGGTAGCAACAATGTTTAGCTAATTCATTAACCAAATAGAGATGCAAAAAAGATAGTGAAACCGATTCTGAAATAAGGTCGTTGGCTAAGTTCGAGGATTTTGATTTTGTAAGCTACTAGTTTTCAATTTTAAATGGTCAATTAACCATACAAATATATATATACACATACATATGCATATATATAAATATACATATATCACATAGTACTGTACAATATATATAATATACGGTCAGTCGGTCAAAGATTTTGTGTTGACCTAAATAGTATGTCACTTTGTATTTTTCCATATGATATTTGTCACTTTGTATTTCTCCCATTTGATATTAGCATTTCTCCCATATAATATAGCTTATGCTTACATTTCCTAAACTACCTACCTCATATTGAAAATAAAACCCTTTAGTCTTCAGAATTGATCCATGAAGCAATTACTGGGAGAAATATATCAGCTTTCAATATGAAATTTTTTGGTTGGAAGTTCAAGGTCTCAAATGATGCAATAAAAATTGGTCAAATGGCAAGACTTTCACCAGCAAGGCAAGTTTCATTCTCACTACAAAACAAAAGAGGCTTAAGAACTGCTTCAAAATCTGGAACAAAGGGGAGTTAGAAGATTTCATGCATGGGAGAAAATTGCTATTTGATGAGGTGGTTGCTTTGGTCGGGAAAGAAGCTGTGAAGGGTTGCTGACTGAGAAATCAATAGAAATTGTGACTTTGCATAGAGCTTGAGGAAGTGCTTTTGTTGAAGGAAATTTCTTGGTAACAAAGATCCACTGTTGTGTCTCCAAGAAGGCGAACAAAACACTAAATTATCTCATAGAACGACTAATGCTCATCATAGTTAGAACAGCATAACTTTGCATGAGTTGGGGACAGTTTTTAGGACCAAGATGAAATTGAGCAGGAAACTTTGCATTCTAATGAAAAATTGTCTTCATCACTTCTGTTTCCAGAACTATTATTGATGGATTGCAGCTGACTCCCTGGATTCAGAGGACACACACTACTAGATAAGAACTTAACTAAAGAAGAAATTTTGGGATATCTTAAATCTATGAATCTAAGAATTTTGCTAATATGATTTCACATCTGATTTTTAACAGCAAAATTGGAGTGTACAGTGTGAGGATGTTTTGAGATTTTTTGATGAACTACATGGATAATGCTGATTTGTCTCATCTTTAAACGAAACTTTTATCACTATTATTCTTATGAAACCAAATGCCCAAAAAAAAATTAGGAATTCAGACTGATCAGTTTTGTAGGTGAACTTTACAAACGGTTCACAAACGACATAGCCTCTAGTTTTGGGAAAAAAAAATCATTTGAAAACTAATTTCAGATTCCCAGCATGCCTTTGCTCAGGTAGACAAATTCATGATGCCTCACTCATTCTTAATGAAAGCATTGAGGCAATGGTTAAGCCTTCATAGTCAGTGTTGATGGTAATTTGAATAGTGATAAGGCTTTTGAGTCGTGACCACATAGGTTGGATATTCTTGTTTCACTTGTTGAAAAGGATCGGCTTAGAGATTAGATGGATGGAATGGATCCATTGGTGCATTGCTACCCCGGAATTCTCTATTATGTGAAACAGTGAGCCCAAAGATTTTTTTCCCCCTCTTCTAGAGATCATCAACAAAGTGATCCAACGACTCCTCTTTTATTCTTTTATTCACCAACAAAGTTGTTATTGGAGGTTTTATGGGTGGTTTTATTGCTGATAAATTAATGATGAGGAATTTTATGTATCACATTTAATGTTCGTTGATATGTTAATTTTATGCAATGCACTGAGGATGAGCTGCATATAGGGTGCATTTTGGTAGCTTTTGAAGCACACTTAGGATTAAAAGTCAGACTCCACTAATCTGAACTGTTGCTTGTTGGTGATTGAGCTGATTCTCAGCTTTCAGCCTTTTTTCTTGGATGCAAAATGAGTTCTTTCCCTGTTCATTGTTTTTGGGCTGACTCTTGGCACAAAACAAAAAAAAAAAAAAAAAAGAGGTGGCTATGTGGGATGTGGTGACCGAGAAATTTGTGAGGAAATTATTATATGGAAGAAGAAAAGGTACTTTTGTCCAGCCTTCCCACTTATTTTATCTAGTTCTTTCCTTTTGAATCATGCTGTGTGCGCTAAATTTTTTTTTTTTG
>JAODPA010070268.1:0-31591 GCA_025585075.1 Nepenthes mirabilis | reverse complement strand
GTAATTAAAATAAAGATAATTTACAATGTTTGAATTATGAATTTGATTTCTATTATTATGGGCATGTATTGTATTTCATCACAACATAAAAATTCAGATCTTGGCATGCTAATAAAGTAAGGGTAGGGTCTTCCATACCAAAAGAACAAAATTCTTTTATATGTCGTATTTCTCACATAGCCAAGGCTGAAAGAATGCTGCCATTGGCCATATTTTTGCTGGAACGAGGCCAACACTGTTCATCTTTTTGGTGCTGGGCATCTGCACTGTTTACGAAATCACAAATTCTGTTTTCCCTGTCACGCCATGCCGCCTTCTCATTTCTCATTTCCACATTCAAACGTCCAAACCCCGGGAAGCGAAACATTGTCCTCTGAGAGTGACAACAAATTACCAATATGAAGTGGTAAGAGCGCTCTTTTCGAGAGCAGAATCATACAATCTGAAAGAAATAGAGAGACCCGTTTAAATTTGCATGCCAAAAAGTCCCTCGAGAAGGTAAATTTCCGCAAAAGGAAATGAGGCAGATGATGAACGGAGAGAAAAAGCTTGGGGAGGTGGGAATACAGCTGCCGGTGACGAAGGGGACAGCTGCTTCCCCGGCAGTCCCGGCAGTCGAGACCGGCACGATGAGTGGGCCCTTAGTGTCGTCGTTTGGGACATCCGACCAGAAAGGTCGGACGTCTATCGACGCCATTCATGCCGTTCTGCGGTTGCTGTGCTTGTTCTCTTCTGTGATTGCGCTCTCCCTGATGATTACTGCCAAGCAAGACTCCACTATTTCTCTCTATGGCTTTCAGCTTCCTGTTTTCTCTAAGTGGACTTTTTCCGACTCCTTTGAGTAAGGTCCATTCCCTATAGTGTCATCTTCACTTGATTTTCAGCTAATATGAGCTAGTAACAGGATTTTAGCATGATCCGTCACTGAATTTTATTAGTAAAATTGAATGGTAACACTGTTTTAGCACGAGGGACTAGTCTATAATGGATGGTGCAGATGGGTATCTTAGGTAACGGGGTTTGATCCTCAAAGAGAAGCTAATCGCAAAGCTTCCTGTAAGATTTCAAGGGTTCTGTCTTTATTGTTGAGGTTTATTTTGGGATTTGTTTTTTTATTGAATAAACTAGTGTATATGTTGCCTGTTTATTTATTTATTTGCTGGTTATTTGCCTGGTTGTCATGTGGAATGTAGATTGTAGGGTACCTTTGGAATTGATGACGTTGAATGGGAGCAAATGTTGGGTACAGCATCTGTTGTTTTCATAGCATCTGAATAAGTAGAAAAAAGGCCATGAGTTAAAGATTTTGTTTGATGGTTGGCCTTTTTATGTCTTCTATGGTGATTCTGTAGCCATTTAAGCTGAGAGTGACTGTTCTGTTTTCAGCTGGATTTAATAATATTATTGTTATTTGAGTTTAAGTTGACTATTTTATGTGTTATTCAAATTTCTTGGCCGGATATTTTGTAAATGAGTTAATGTGCTTCTTACTCTCTCTCTCTCTCTCTCTCTCTTCTTTTTTTCTTTAATTCTTTCTTAGTTTTCTCCTTTTTTATATTTCTTAAACTTTTTTTTCGATGGGTGTTGGTTAGGGGGATTGGGGCTGCAGCTTCTCCTTGGGGACACAACATTTGCTTCTCCATTCATTAGATCAAAATTTAATAATTTTGATTTAAAAATTTAAAAAAAAATAATGAAGATGGTTCTATTTTTAAATTTTTTAAAAAAATAAATTTGAATGTGTTGGGAAAAAGGATAATGGCTGGTCAGACAAATCCGAGTCGAATATAAATGATACGTACAAAGACACACATGATATAGGAGAAAGAAAAAGAATACACAATTTTTATGTGAAAATTTTTTTTCTAAAATAATAGAAAAAAACCAATGAACACTTAGCCCACAAACAAAATTCACTATATGAGTATTGTTATATAAACCCTCTTTGGCTACACAAGCCTCTTGAAGAGTTGAGAACAAAAACAAAAGCAAGAATATAAGAATAACGAATGACTACTCATTGTTCTCTCTTACGTTTTTCTTTTTTCATTTGTTTGTTTGCATGCCCAGCATGCATATATATACAATTTTGACCTGGCAAACGCCTACTCAGTAGGCAGGTTGCGTGTGTGCAAAACCTGCCACCAACTCTGCTAAGTGTCATTCTGCTAGGTAGAGTTGACTTGTTCAACCAATTAATTGTCAACTTTGAGAGTCAACTTCCTTTTCTGAAAAACTGTTTGCGCAGACATTATAGGTGACCAACTTTCCAGTTATAGTTCCCAGGCATTGACCAAGTCCACTCCGAACCTTAATACTTCTTTGGCCAAATGCAAATCCACTCCGACCTTCTTTCATTCCAATCAACTTTTATTCCGGAAATTTCACTCCGAAATTTCATACAGGAAATTTCCATCCATCCTGAAAATTCCATCCCAGGTAATTTCCATTCCGGCCTATTTCCATTTTGGAAATCCATTTCGGTCAATTTTCGTTCCTGTCAATTTCCATTCCGGAAATCCATTCTGGTCAATTTTTATTCCGAAAAACCATTCCGGAATTTCATTCCGGCAAAACCATACCAGTAAATCCATACTGGTTATTCCTGTCATTCCATTATGGCATTTGCCATACCGGCATTTTCCATTTCAGCATTTTCTCACACGGGAGTGATCCCAACAGAATGTTTTATCAAAATTTTTTTACAATTCAATGTTTCCTTAAGCAAACTATGTTGTTTCATGATTTTTGTTCCGGAACTCTTGATCAACTGCTAATTTCCACATATATTCTTCATGAGTCGGATAGTGAACTCATGAATGGCAATTAGTGTGAAATAATGAGTGTGCCACCATAAATAAGCTCTTTATAATCCTCAAGTTGATCCATTATACTAAGTACAACAGATGAGATTCTTGAGGCAAATACTCTTCATTTCTTCCTTCATTTATTGAACTTGTCTTTGTTTAGATGTTTGTTTGATGTTGTCAATGTTGCTGAATATGATGAATGTCTACTAAGCAGGTATCTAGTCGGAGTTTCTGCAGCTGTTGTGGCTCACTCCTTGCTCCAGCTGCTTATTGATTTGTTGAAGTTGTGGAGGAAGGCTCCTGTCATTTCATCTCGCAATTATGCTTGGCTTATTTTTGCAGGGGATCAGGTGAAGTGGCTAAAAATCTGACTTTCTTATCAATATTTATTATTTAGCATGCATTAGACAACTCTAAAGGTCATCTACACAGCATGGAAGTCAGACATCTTCATGATAATAAATTTTTTTCTGGGAAAGTCTAGAATGAACAAAATCCTGTTGGTATAGACCCATTCTTGCGATCAAAAAAGGACAGTATATTATTATGTAAACTCGAGTCGTTACAAGCTCAGTAGTATAATTGCCATACGCTAGCCTTAGTGGGTCTACATTGTTGGGAAAGCGAGCGGACTACTTTCTTGATTCGACAGAACAGTGAAGAAAAACAAGTAAAGAAGAACAATGAACACACGAAATTTTAACGTGGAAAATCCTTCTCAATCAAGGGAAAAATCACGGGACAATCCATCCACTGAAACGTATTTCACTATGTGAGATTCTTGGAGACAACAGTTGAGAATGAAGAGAAATCGAAGAGCACTTCTTCACCGTTTTTCTCTTTCTCTCTCACTCACCACAAAAAAAAAAAAACTACAACAACACCAACTAGGGTAATATTTTTCACATAGAAGGATAGAAACAATTCTTGCCAACAATGTGAATCTTCCATTCCAGAAAAACCGCCTTCAGTGTAACTGCCTGAGATCTCATATCTCCAAGAAATCTGCTGAGTTGGTATTGAACTGAATTTCCAAAACGGGCGGCCAGCTGTAGGCCGTCTGTGTTCTTTACGACCGGTCAACACTTCTGAAGCTGTTCCTTTCCTTTAGCCTCAAAACCTTCGGGCTGTTCCATGTAAATCTCCTCCTCAAGTTCTCCATGGAGGAATGCAGTTCGGACATCCATCTGCTCCACCTCAAGGTCTTGGGTGGCAGCTAGACCCAATACGACCCGTATGGAAGACATCTTTACTACCGGAGCAAATATCTCATCAAAATCAATACCTTTCCGTTGTCCGAAACCTTTTACCACCAATCGTGCCTTGTACCTTGGCTCTTTGGTGTTCTCGTCCGTTTTTACCCGGAAGACCCATTTGTTCTTAAGTGCCTTCTTCCCCTTGGGAAGTGTAACGAGATCAAAAGTATGGTTCTCGTGAAGAGAACTCATCTCATCCTTCATGGCTTCCAGCCATTTCTCCTTACCTGCACTGTTTATAGCTTCTTCAAAATCTTCGGGTTCACCGGCGTCAGTCAATAGCACATACTCACTAGAAGACAGACGAATGGACGGTCGTCTGTTTCGGGAGGATCGTCTAAGAGCAACTTCTTCGGCCGGCTGAGGCATGACTTCAGTCTGGTCATCGTCAGGCACCATGTCCTCTTGAGTATTTTCAACTGCCTCATAACCTCCAGTCCGGTCAACTGTCTGTTGACCGTCTGAGACAGTTTCTGATACAAGACGGACATCTTCAATACTCACTTTGTCCGTCTGTTTATCATTACAACTTGCCTTCCTGCCAGTGTCTTCGATCGTCTCATTCTCAGCAAATGTGACATCTCTTGACCGGACCAGTTTCCTAGTGACAGGGTCATAAAATCTGTAACCCAGTTCGTCCTCTCCATAGCCCAGAAAGACGCATTGCATCGTCTTTGGCTCCAGTTTCGTCCTTTCATCTCTTGGAACATGTACGAATGCTTTACATCCGAACACTCGCAAATGATCATAGGACGGTTCCTTACCCGTCCATATCTTCTCTGCCACTTCGCCCATCAGAGGCTTGCTGGGCGACCTGTTGATGATGTAGGCCGCCGTCCGGAGTGCTTCTGCCCAAAATGATGCCTTAAGTTTTGCTTCAGAGAGCATACAACGTACTTTCTCCAAGAGCGTACGATTCATCCGTTCTGCTACCCCATTCAGCTGAGGTGTCTTCGGTGGTGTTTTCTGATGCCTGATACCATGTGACCGGCAGTAGGCATTAAAAGGTCCCAAATTTTCTCCGCCATTGTCACTTCGGACGGTCTTCAGTTTCTTCCCTATCTAATGCTCCACGAGAGTATGAAATTGCTCAAAAATACCAAGGACTTGATCCTTGGTTTTCAGTGGGTAAACCCACAGCTTTCTTGAACAGTCGTCAATAAATGAAACAAAGTACTGAGCACCTCCGATTGACTTTTCTTTAAAAGGACCACACACGTCTGTGTGAACAAGCTCTAAGAGCTCCGCCTTTGGGCCAGACGAGTCGCCATGAAATGAGACTCTCCTTTGTTGCCCGGCCAAGCAATGAGGACACGTGTTCATCCCGTCCTCTTTTGTTCCTTTGATTAGGCCCTTCCTTGCCAAGTGAGACAGACCTTTTTCACTCATGTGGCCCAATCTCCTGTGCCACAAATCCTCTATTTCCTTACAGATTGCAGCGTTTACATCTCCGGCCATGGGACGGACCTCCATCACATACAGACCGGAGCACTTTTTTCCTCTCGCTGCAACAAAGGAACCTCTGGTTAACTTCCATTCACCTTCACAGAAGGTGTTGCAGTAGCCCTCATCATCCAGCCGACCGGCTGAGATGACATTCAGACGAATGTCAGGAACGTGATGCACATCCTTCAACAATAGTTTCGTGCCATTATTTGTGACCAGAATAATATCTCCTCTGCCCACAACAGGAGATATTCCTTTGTTACCCATCCTAATTACTCCAAAATCTCCTGGAGTGTAGGATGTATACAGTCCCTTTCGGGACGTGACGTGTAGGGTAGCGCCCGAATCAATTATCCAACCGGATTCCAGATCTGTCAAGTTTGCCACCTCTCCTTGACATGTCAACAGGAGATCTCCACTTGTGACTACTGAGACGGAGGACGTCTCCTCACCGCGTCCTTTGTCACCTTTCTCCTTCTCTGCATTTTCTCGCTTCCATTTGAAGTAATGCTTCTTAATGTGGCCTTTTTTGCCACAATGATGGCACTCCAGATTTTGGTATCTGGATTGTGACTTGCTGCGACTCTTCTCTCCCGGCTTCTGGTGGCGACCTTTGCTTCTTCCACTGGATTCGGTCACCAGGACTTCAGAATGAGAAGACGATGATGTACCTTGTGACCGTCTGGACTCATTTATAAGCAAAGAGGCAATAACTTCGTCCAACTTCAAGGTATCCTTTCCGAACAGTAAGGTTGTGACGATGTGATCATAGGTGGCCGGCAGAGAGGCCAGCAGAACCAGTGCCTTGTCCTCCTCATTGATTTTCTCATCAAGAGCAGACATCTGTGTCAATATCTGGTTAAATTCATCCAAGTGCTTCTCAAAGCTCCATCCTTCTGATAATCTCAAGCCATAAAATTGCTTCTTCACATGCAGTCTGGTTGTCAGAGATTTGGACTTATAACGGTTCTCCAATTTCTCCCAGATCTCCGCCGGATCAGATAGACCAATAACTTCTTGAAGAGTGTTGTCCGCCAGGAACAACTTAATAGTGCAATTTGTAAGATCTCTCTTGTCTTGCCAGTCTTCGTCGATCATTTTTTCAGGTTTTTCATCTTTCTTCTTCAACGCCTTCACAGTCCCTTCTCTCGTCAAGATGTTCTTCACTCTTTCTTACCAGAGAATGAAGTTCTCTTGTCCATTGAACTGCTCAATGCCAAAAGGCAGATTCTTTGACGATGAAGATGCCATCGATTCAAGAAAGTCACAATACCCAACACGAACCAGTCTCTGATACCACTTGTTGGGAAAGCGAGCGGACTACTTTCCTGATTCGACAGAACAGTGAAGAAAAACAAGTAAAGAAGAATAATGAACACACGAAATTTTAACGTGGAAAACCCTTCTCAATCAAGGGAAAAACCACGGGACAATCCGTCCACTGAAACGTATTTCACTATGTGAGATTCTTGGAGACAACAGTTGAGAATGAAGAGAAATCGAAGAGCACTTCTTCACCGTTTTTCTCTTTCTCTCTCACTCACCACAAAAAAAAAAACTACAACAACACTAACTAGGGTAATATTTTTCACATAGAAGGATAGAAACAATTCTTGCCAACAATGTGAATCTTCCCTTCCAGAAAAACCGCCTTCAGCGTAACTGCCTGAGATCTCATATTTCCAAGAAATCTGCTGAGTTGGTATTGAACTGAATTTTCAAAACGGGCGGCCAACTGTAGGCCGTCTGTGTTCTTTACGACCGGTCAACACTTCTGTTGACCGTCTGAATAGTTGTTCTCCAGTATTCTCCAAAGAACCGGTTAACTTAATCTTCAAAAAACGGTTAACATCAAACCGGCCATGTAAACCGTCAATCCGGTCAACTCCCCATTGACCGTCTGAAGCCTTGCTCACCAATCCGGTCAACTTTCCGTTGACCATCTGAGCCTCGCCCGCCAGACCTGTCTAGTTCTCAGTTTACAAGAACTTCTTCACGGGAGTGATCCCCAACATACATCTGCTACGTGAGCATTTCTATCACTTATAAAAGATTTTGCCCTCTTCTCTTTCCATGTTTTTCGGGCTTCCTCTTTCTTTCCTGTTGCCTAGATTTTACAGCCCTTTGCTATTAGGCTTCCAATGGCACCATGAAGCTTCCTTTTCTGCTTCTCTTCTCTCATGCATCTAGAGAGAGACAGAGAGAGAGAAAGGAATAAAATGTAGGAGAGAAAGGTTCATTTCTGAGAAATATATATGAGTCGCTTAATGGGTAGCGAATTACATTGTAGTAATAGTTGAAGGTAAAGCTCTAGCCTTCTAGCATGAAATTCATTTGCTTGAATGAATAAGAAATGCCTTTCATTTGTGGACTGCCTGTAATCCTATAGTGTCAAGATGGATTCCCTATATTCCTGTTGCTTTCAGCCAAGTGTTCGGGTCTCCTAGATTTTCAGCTGTTGCTTATCTACTTACAAGAAAGGGGAAGCCTAAAGACACCAATATGATACCAGCATGTTGGCTTGAGCATACTATTAGTTTAATCCATATTTTTTGCAGAATTCAAGAGGATGAAGTTGCATAAAATATCTGCAACCAATGTTCAAGCAGGCCATGACACAACGAATAACTTATTATAACAAATTCACTACGTATATCTGTCTCTTTGAGTTGCATTTTCTTAAGTTGAAACTAACGCCTCACCACTTTGTTTGTTGTCATAGACAAATGCAATGACTTGATATAGCTACTATTACTTGTGTTGGAGTATATAAGCAAATATTATTGGGTAATAATATTAGTTTTTTTTATATGAAGTCAGCTATTTGTTAATCAAGCTCCAATGATTTCAATTCCTCAAACTCTTATTCTCTCATAATTATTGAAATTTCTAAGTTTAGACACTCCAATAACAAAGGGGTGAATAGTGTTTATAGTAGAATTTAAAAATATTATACGACAATTAATAATATGTTAACTATTTTGATAATACAATAAGCTTGTAATTGCATTTACACAAACATGAAACAGATATTAAAACGTTGAAAATAAATCAAGATTTAATTTTGATAACGGAAGAAAAACCAAACTGGTAAAAATCTTTAAATTTTTGCAGTCACGTTAGATGTGAAATTCACTATGAAATATTCAACTTACATACCGGTGGTTAGACACTAGGCACATGTCAACTAATTCCAAGATTTGTAATTTTTGTGAAGTAACTCTTTAGATTTACTCTCCTGTAATAGATTTATGCAAACATAAAACATATATTAAAAAGCTGAAAATAAATAAAGATTCAATTTTGATAATGTAGGAAAAACCAAATTGGTAAAAATCTTTAAACTTTTGTAGTTACATTAAATGAGAAATTCACTATGAAATATTCAACTTATATACCGGTGGTTTAGACACAAGGCACATGTCAACTAATTCCAAGATTTGTAATTTTTATGAAGTAACTCTTTAGATTTACTCTCAAGTAATAGATTTGAGATACTCAAATATATTCTTCATGTGAATCTTCCTCTTTTAGCATTTAAACATAGTAACAGTGAGAAATTACCATAATGTCTTCCTTATCATTGCAAGGCAACCCCTTTAATTGAAAATGTAATCTTTTCAAGAACGCATGCCTTTAATATGAAGATCAAGTCATTCAATTGTGGAGAAATTGTTCTCTCTCAATTATAAGGTCCTTTGTACAACGTGTGTTTTAAAAGCCTGTACGTTCCATATAAGTATGGAACCAGAAATATGGTTAAAAATTCATTAAAAAATCTTACTCGACCTACCTGCATGCGAACGCATTTAGGCATCATCTCGTGCATAGAGGCTCACAAGTGTGCACATGAGACTGAGAACCTACACACAAGTGCAACAAGAGCGTGCGTGAGCATGCACCATCTTGTGGAGATCAACTCATTCAATTATGGAGAAATTGTTACCTCTCAATTATATAAGTTTTCTTATGCGACATGTGTTTTAAAAATCTATACGTTTCGTATACGTGTAGATATAGAAATAGGGTTAAAAATGTATCGGAAAATCTTACTGATCTACTAGCGTGTAAGTCTATTTCATGCGCACCCTAGGCATCATCTCGTGCAAAATGCCCCACATGTGCGCACATGAGATTGAGAACCCACATATGAGTGCAGCAAGAGTGTGCACAAGCATGCACCATCTTGCCCAATCATTCATGAGCGTAAATAGTAGGCACATAAGCGTGCCCTTTTCTATCCAATTATGCACGAGCATGAATCATAGGTGGATGAGCGTGCCCTATTCGGTTTTCACACGCACGAGCACTAGCTAAGAGTGCGCATGTGTGCCCCATTTTACCACAAGCATAAGAATGCGTCTTGAGTGCATATGAGCATGCAGCAAGCATGCATCATGATGATAGAAATGCATGAGAAATCAAACCAATGTACGACAAGCACCGAACTACCCCTGTGAGCATAAGAGTACACCTTAATACCCATAATCATCAAACCACAGATGGATATTTTTACATATTCAGACTCTACAAGTCCGTAATAGAAATATAGAGTTATACGAGTGATGATGATCTTCATACTAATAGATATTTCTTATCTTGTAAGGACATAAATTTTATCAAATTGTTAACCTAGTCATGGGAATCATCAATAATAAAATCTTAACATTTTCTTCCTTTGGTAATTTCGTGATAAAATATATTGAACTAAGAAAACAAATGAATTATAGGTTTTGACCCCCACCAAAATAGAATTTGTATATATAAAAATCTACTCTTAAGACACAAGATAGAAACCGAGATGATACAGATAGCAATAAGGTTGATGAAACTCCACAAGATTCAAGTGTTCCCGCACATCAAGATTAACATGCAAAAACAAAATAGTGTAACAACACAATATATTCATATGGTTGCACAATATAACTAGTACATATCATTGGATAAATCAGAGTTCATAGGATAACACATAGACCATACAAATGAGCACAATAACAATGCTAATCGACAATGTCAAAATTAATCTCCACTCCTCCTTTTGTTACAGAGACAAAGGATTGAACAAATCTTCACTAGAGTCATGCCACAAATCATATATTTCTTGAAGTTCTCTGAACAATCGAGCAAAATTCTCTACATGGCTCTCCTTGAGACAACGCACTCTAGTTGTGAGAGCTGATTGATCATTATGAATCATAGCTAGTTGATTGAAAATATTAGAAAGATTAGGATGTGATGAGGTGCTAGTTGAAGGATCAGTTTCAGATGAACCAGGGACTAAGGAGAATGGGAGCTCATCCGGCATCAGTTCATTAAGAAAGAAATATCTTTTCGGAGATTGATATTTAGTATAGGCTCGACTCTAATTAAAGTGACATGGCTATTGGATTTCTCGGGAGAAACACCAAGAAGCTTAGGGAAGGTGACATTGAGGGCCATCATGAGTCATTAGATGAGACAACCATAAAAGAGATTGTTATCCTTCCCCGACTTAAAAGTGGATATAATATTATTACAAAGACGTGTTGGAATACCAATTGGGTTGCCAACAAGTAGGGAAAATTCAAAATATGTTTTATTAAAATGGAAGGGAAGCAAAGTGCGTGACATGAAAATGATTGGTAAGCATTATTCAGCATACCACAAAGCACCAAGGGAGAGAAGTCTGGTCTTGAAGGAGCAGCCACTCCATTGAATGAGTGCTCCATGTGGAAAGGATGCAATGGCATTAGATGAGGGAATATTGGGTGGGAGATATAGATAAGCCATAGGAAGGGCAAGAATGCTAGCAATGACTTCTGAGATAATCCGAAGAGTACAACCTCTAAGATATGTAGTAAAACTAGTGAAGGACGAGTCAATATTATAGATGTCAGTATAGAACTCTTGGACAAGTAGGAGTGAGGAAGCAATGAAGTTGGTAAGTACATGTTCCCAAATTTGCCTACTGAAAACAGAAGAAATGGATGAATCGAGAGAAGTGAGATCCACTTCTCTCTCAAGAGTTAATTGGTGATGTCTTATATGGTGAGTAAATACATCCTTTGTGGAGGAATTTATAAATTGAGTGGTTTCATGAGTCAGACCCCCACGTAACTTCTTTGCAACTTATTTCTTGGTGTCGCCATATGAAAAGAAACAACAACAGGCAACCATAATCTGCAAAGAACATTCAGCGGAGCCTTAGTTTGCATTGTGAAAGTGAAAGTGGGCCCAAATTTAAAAATTGTGCACCCTACCACAACATATGGCTCAACTACTTAAAGCCCATTAGCTCCAACGCAAAACATGAGATGCCTAGGCATATGAAGGCACCTTTGTTGTTTTGGTTTTAGTTTTTCTTGTATGAGAGATAGTAGTTGCCATCCTCCCTTTATTTGTAGATTTTATAAGAATAAAGATTGTGTTGGTTGTTTTATTTGAGACATTTTTATGCTCATCTAATCCTAACATTTTCTATTTCCGAATGCTTTCTCTAATCCTAGTATGTGGTCAAATTTTTTTGATGCTATTTATAAAGATTACAAGTTACGTACAAGATTTATCAAAGTTATTCTTAAGTATTTTGATTTTTTTGTCAAAATGTTTTTCAACTTCCTTAGAATCTTCCATGTTTTTCGTTGATTTTTTTAGTTCATCCATGATTTATTGTTTGTCAATCTCCACTTCACTTAATTTTTTGTTCATGGCTTTGTTTAAGTTTTTTTTTTTTTTTTTTCAATTTTAAACTTTCTTTTAAAGGATTGTCGTATGCTTCTTGCAACCCACAATCATCATCCTCGTTGGTATCAATTTCTAGATCATTGCTCATGTGACAATTATAAATTTTATTTTCTTGTGTGTTGTTTGAAATGGAGGTGACAAAGGCCATATAGTTCACAAGATTATTCGTAGAATATTTATCCCTTTCACTTTTATAACTCTCATAATCAGAGAGAGAGAGAGAGAGAGAGAGAGAGAGGCATTTAGGGCCTTACCTATATTTTTCAAAAAGTTAGGTTACTCGGCTATAATGTCCATTTTGTCATTGCAACCCTTAAGTTGATTTTTGATTGTCCCCTTATTATGAAAATTTTCTAGCCAGTGATAAATACTTTTCTAAACCTTTTTACAAACAAGGCTATGTTCTCATATCTCAAAAATTCCTCGTCAAACTCTTCATTTTTTATGTGGGGTAATGAGAGCTTATAGGTTTGAAGAGATTTTACCAATTCTTCCATCTGAATTTTGTCTAGATTTTTATACTCTTATATGGCAATCACTTTAGATCTAAATTTCTTCGATGGATATATCATTACTTTTCTAACAATTTTGCTATTAGAAATCATCTTTCCAATATTGAAACTCAAGTTGATGCCATTAGAGGATTCATTATTTGTCATCCTATATTTTGTTTAAAAATTTTGAGGTTAGCAATTACAACTTTGAGCTGCAAACAGTTCTCATTCCCTCGTGTGTGGCTTTAATAATGTCCCACATTTCCTTAATTGTCGTACGCAGACACACGTGTGAATTCATCAAGCAATATAGCCATGAAAATGGCATAGAGGCTGCAACTATTCCAATCACATTCAATTAACTCATCGCGAGACCATACCATAGTGTTCCTATCAATAGCGACATCATTTCAGTTTGTGTGGGAATCCAAACACGTTTATCTAATGATTTTAAAAAGACCCATTTAAATCTTTCAATATATAGTTACTTTCATTAAAATAGAGAGAAAAAAACACAGATTGACTTAAACACTTTTCTAGAACAAAAGTCAAGGACTAAGTTTAGGCTCTAAAGCCATGTGAAATTTCTATGTTTAGATCTCTTAATACCTAGAGGGCCTAAATAGGTATTTATTGCGGAATTTAAAAATATTATTTGACAATTAATATTACGTTAAAAATTTTGCTAACACGATAAATTTGCAATTCTTATTACACAAACATCAAATCGATATTAGAAAGTTGGAAATAAATTAGTATCCAGGAAAAACCAATTTGGTAAAAACTTTTGGGCTTTTTGCAGCCATGTTAAATGAGAAATTTATTATAAGAGGGTAACTTAGAGACTGGTAGTTTAGATGTAAGATACACTTCAACTAACCTATAACTTGTGACTTCTTTGAAGAAACACTTTGGATTTGCTCTCCGATAATCAATCCAAGACATTTGGGCATTCTCTACACGTGAATCTTCCTCTTTAAGCACTCAGACAATAATGGTGAGCAATCATCAAATGGTCTGCCTTTACTATTGTAAGGTGACCCCTTTGATTGAAAGCTTAATCTTCTCAAGAATGCAAGCCTCCAGTATTAAGATCAACTCACTAAATTGTGGGGAAATTGCTCTCTCTCAATTGTAAGATTACTTGTGCAACATGTGTTTAGAAAGTCCTGATGTTATAACCGAAAATAAAATTAAAAATGCATCAAAAAATCTTATTCAATCGACTGATGCACATGCTCGGCGTACTTTCATATGCTTACTACAAGCATATGAAAGTACGCCTCAAGTGCGCACAAGCATGCATCATGATGATAGGGACACATGAGAAATCAAAACTATGTATAACAAACTCTAAATCAATCCTATGAGTACAAAAGTACACCTCAAGACCCACAACCCCAAAGCCATGAGTGAGTATTTTTTCACTTTCAAACTCCATGAATCCACGTCAAAAATATAGAATCATACAAGTGATGGCGATTCTCATGTTAGTGAATATCCTTTATTTTATGAGAACATAAGTTTTATCAGACCGCGGGTCTAGTCATTGAAATTGCTAATAATGAAATCCTAATAATTATTTCTCATACAATATGGAGTAAATCTGTACGTAATATACGCTTCAAGCCCAAACGGACATTCACATGAGAGTTGTGTTATTGTATAAAAACCATTCTCTATCCTTTGCTTCAACATGTTGAAGCAAATTTGTTTATAATAATGGCATCAATTTAGCAGAAAACTTTTATGGACTGTCATCTCTGTGGGTTTTTTTTTTACTCTTTTCCGGATTTGCAGGTATTTGCATATGCCATGATGAGTGCTGGCTCGGCTGCAGCTGGGGTCACTAACCTAAACCGAACAGGAATAAGGCATTCTGCTCTGCCGAACTTCTGCAAGCCGCTGCACTGGTTCTGCAATCGTGTTGCTGCCTCAATAGCGTTCACCATATTCAGTTTCTTCTTGCTTGCTGCATCAGCGATTTTTGATGTCATCTGGCTATCCAGCTCCTGACTTCTTGGCTTGTTACAAGTATTTTTAACTACTTAGAAATCATGTGTTGTTGTTGATATATTCTGGTCATGAAATTCTCCTTCCTAGCTTCTCTAGCTCTTGTAGTAAAATGGTCTTCCTTCCCCTGAGATGTGGATGCTTTGTGTGCTTATCAAGGATGAAAACATTAATTTCAATATCGGTTGTGATTATGTTTTTGTTGGGCATATAGAGTAACACGTATAGGTATTAGATGTATTAAAAGAAAAAAAAATCTAAAAATTATAAGTTGATAGAAAATTATTTGTTGAATATTTAAATAGCAACCAATAAATTGTAAATACAATAACATATCACAATAATGTCGTAGAATAAAAAAATATAATTATCAAGAATTTAAAATTAATATATACTGACTAATATTTTTATGTACCAATACCACTTACGCTTATTAGAACTAATTGACCATGAACTATACTTGTTTGTGTAATTGTTCGTACGAGACTAACGGAATGCATCAAGCCAATTACAGAGCAACACATGACAACCGTCTGTGTCCTCTATAATGAGATAAAGCGCATGAAATTGCAGATTAATTTATCTTTTTTTTTTGGCAAAATCTAGTTGGAAACCGGAAGATAGACCAAACAACCACAGCACACGATACCTATATTGAAAAATCTCATTCAAAAACAAAGGCAAAACCCAATTCTACCATGATAAGTTTGGTTATACCAATCTAATCAATACTCAATTTTAGGTTTATAATCCCGGTCACAGTAAAGTCTCAGAGAGCACAAGATAGAGTAACTGATAAAATTGAATGGGTTAAAATGTTCTACACAAGATTTAGAATGATATATTGAAGATTGGCAGAAATTCAGAGCATAGAGTACCGCTCAAAGATGGCACCGACTCTTCCTATTCTTCCTTCTTTATCTCCCCTTATTATGTTATCAAATATGAATCCGATATCTTGCCCTAATTTTTGTGTATTATAATTTTTCCCTGTTAAGAAAATAGCAGCTGTTCGAGAGCTCGTCCTACGCAAAACACGCGCAACCTATTACAGGTATGTTGCTCCGACGAACGTCACACACGATGCTTGTATTGGTTTAACGCGTCTTGATACTGACAATCTCGTGCTTGAGCCCTTGCAAAACGCACGTCGCACACAATGCATTTCAACTTTTCTTTCATTGGGCAGGAATCAATATCAACGCCCCAAAACTAAGACTCATACATGAGAGTAATTAATCCCTACTCGTCTTGCTACTAGTTTACAATTTTACTTTTCCTTTGTATATGGCGTGCAAAATATATTGATTTCTTACCCTTTTCCTTCAAAAAATAACTTTTTTTTATTAAAAGCTTATTAATAAAATAAGGTATGATTTATTTGAATGGACGGCGGAACAAGATCCATTGAAAGTATTATTAAATGAACCTGTTGCGTCCCGAGTTGTCGTGCGGATTAGGGAGCTTTTGGATTCTTGGTTCCGATTAAATCTCAAGCAGATCCGGCCTCCATTACTGTGAACCTGGAACCTACACAAAATAAATCACAAACGAGAGGTCAAAGGTCCAGCGTGATTTTTCTAACCGAAAACATTTCAACGCTCAAATCAGTAACTTCCTACAATAAACGGAAAGGAGAGCGAACTCTTAGAAGTACGCGGAAATATGCTGTGAATGCATTTGGAGTGTACGTGAATGAAGGAGTAACGGATTGATGAGCGTTTAGTGGGAGGCTGGGCTCCCTATGTGCACAGCAGAGGATGGCTCACTCTCATAACCTGATGGAGGCTGTGGAGGTTAGATTTGGACACTGGTTTGAAAGCTTAATCGCTGGGGGTGTGCGTCTTTTTGCACAATATGAAGCTGAATGTCCAAAATCCAACCCCGTCTCCTGTAAAAACAGAAAAAATTTATAGACTCCTTAGTTTGGAGCTTTGGGAGCGAGAATCCTTCCTACAGGAATTTGTCAGCCGTTGCCCAGTGGTGGTCGTCGGTGTGTCAGTTGTCGCCTTGTGGTGGCGGGGAGACCGTCGTGCGTCGCAGGCCACTCTTGGTCTACCTCTTGCGCTGGGATTGGCTGGAAAACCGCAGGCAATGGCGCGAGCCGCGGCTTGATAGAGTTGACCTTCTCCTCATTAGCTCATTTCCCCTGCACTGTACCTGCCCCTGCAGCCGCATTAATGGGCTATAGATAGCGCTAATTGGTTGCAAGTATTGGGCTCCCATGTAGGCAGTTTTGAATATTGGGCCGAGATGGGCCTTGCGTTCCTCTGGGCTGCCCCCTGGATTGGGCCTTACCGGTACTGGACCCAACACTGGCCCTCCACGCCTAGGCCGACTTGTGGTCGAGGCCTGGCATGTTTGCTTCGGGTCCAGCTAATCACCGCACTGCCCTCCTTGAGATGCGCTAGGCTTTGTCTTCTTCTAGCGTTGCATCTTCCCCAGGTAGTCATGTAGGCTTTTCAGGAGCCGCGGTGATTCGATACTATGAAGGGATAGATTCATATGCTTGAGGTTGCGTGGTAACGAGGACTTTCCTTCTTTGTGAATAATGGCTATCGGAGAGCATGCCCAATTAAGTGAGGATAGGGTGCTAGCTTGTCCATAAATAGGGGGCTCTTCAATCGATGTTGCTCATCCCTTAGCTGATTTTGGAGAAATGATCCTAGGGCCTTGGCTCGTCCTTCTTCCAGTGGGAGCTCGTGAAGGAGTTGGATAGATTAGCTGGAGATCTGGAGCCCTTGACGAAGACTGTCCTCACGCCCCTTCTATGGGCTGTTTGTCATGCTAACAAGGGTGGCTCGGCCACTTTGCCGTCGTTGTCTACCTCCCTTCAGGCTATGGTGATCTCTTATGCGGTGGAGGATCGCGGCGGAGCTATCATGGGACTCTTTGCCTCCGGGGCAGCGCATCGCTCACGATCTCCACTCCACTTGGGTCATCATATGTGTCATCTGGAGGGGAGGCGAAGGAGGGAGTCTCCATAGGGGAGCGTAGGCTCTCTGAGTCCCTACCGAAGACTCCTGCTATGGGTATTGGTTCTGTTTCTGTGGTTAGCATTGGGTTAGCCCGTAGGGGTTGGCCAACACCGACAGCCCCGGTGCTTGGGCGAGTTGGGGTTCCAGTGATGGAGCCATGGTGATCCCATTGAATCACGTTCCCCTAACCACTCGCCAAGTATCCGAGGCAGTCGCTCCAGGGCTTATACCCCACGCCGTATCTTCTTCTTCTTTCTTATAATTTTGTTGTTGCGACTGTGTACTTGTAAAGGAGCTTTGATTAATAAAAGCAGTAGTTATTGTATTTATTTTCTTCGCCTGTCGCATGAATCTTTTTCCTTTTTGTCACTTGGTGCATTGCATCTCCCGAAGTGCAAGGCTTCTTTTTTCATCGCACGTGCCGATTTGCGCATTTGAGTCCTCCCAGTGGCCCGCGGTCTGCTTTTGCAGGCGCCTTCCCTCGAGTTGCTATGCTGACTATTGATGGGAAGACGCGATACAAAGAGATTGCTGACGTAGGCTGCTCAGGGAGGTCAAGTGCTGCTGGCAGACGTCACATCCACCGGATAGTCTGACGCATTGATTGTGTGGGAGATTTTGGGGCGTCGCGTCACAATGACTTCTTTGGAAAGGCATGACGCTTCGAGGATTCGCCATGTGGAAGGAGTCTATTGGTCTCTTCCAACATGCTTCGGTTCTAGAACGTCGTCGTTTCACTGAGGGCCTTTGGCTATTTAAAACCCGAGTTCTCTCCATGGCTTTGTGCCCTATTGATACTTTGACGGCGTGAAGCTTTGCGCTACCTTCAGGTCTTTTTGTCTTTCTCTCTCCACGTTATGGTTTCAATAGAAACGTCGTCCACGTCATCAGGATCTGAATCTTCTTCTGGAGAATCTGTGAGGGACATTCACGATTTAGGGATCCGTGGTGAGACTACGGCTGGCGTAGCGGCAGCAGAGGGTTGTCATTCAGAGGCCACTGTTGTAGGCCCAATGCGATTTCTGAGGGCGCTTCCAGGCTTCGACAGGGAGGAGGCATCCACTTCGTCACGACGTCGTAGGTCCAGGAGGGCGGATCTCTCGCTTCATTGAGTCACCAGGGCCATGGAGGATATGGAGGTCTCTGTGCAAGCTACCACAAGCACAATTGAGCAGGCTTAAGCCCATGCGGAGCACTTTGAACTGGCATGAGCAGAATCTGAGGCAAGGGCCTCAAGGCTTGTTGGCGCCAATGTGCAGGCTCGGGACCGCATACTGGTTTTGCAGAAGGAGCTCGAGCAACTACGGGTGCAATTTGGAGAGGAGTGCACTCGGCTGGGGGCCGAGTTAAGGTCGAGGTTTTCGCCGAAGGATGTTGGTCTTGCATTGGAAAGGAACTTTGAGGAAGGCATCTGTCTCAGCCGGAGACTAGTCTCGTTGGAGGATCTGAACTCCCGTATCGACATTCTAGACTCTCGAAACTCCAATGCCCTGACGCGCGTGGACCTGACGGAGTACACAACTCCAGATCCTTCTGGGCCGAGAGGGGGCCATTTGCTGTACTTTGCGGCCGTAGGCTGCTGTAAAAAGAGTTATTAATGAATCACATAATGAAAATTTATACTTAGCTATGCTGTTTATTTTTTGTCGCTTGCTGTACTTGAATGGTCCATTATTTCTCGCAATTGCCATCCTCGGCGTTCAGGATCCCTGCATTAAATGTAGGTATGACAGCTAGGATTCTGGCAGGGGGCTGAGGTGATGCCAATCTGCAGTTTGGCAGGGGCCATAATTGGCTGTTGCTTAGGACTCACGATGATCCTGCTAAGCGGGCACATGGCCTGACCATTAAGCAAAGGCCTCGTTTGAGTTTTCCCACGCGCTGGCACCCCATTGCCTATTTAAGCGACACTTTAGTGAGATCCCCTCTTTTATGCTTCCTTGTGCTGAAGGCTTTCGGTTTATTTCAGAGAGAGAGAGATGGCAAAGAAGAAAGGATCCCCTTCCTCTTCCTGGGTTTCTTGCGTTGTTCGTCATGGGATTAACAACACTAGGTCCGTCCTGACGGCGAGCATTATTGCCGCCCTAATGGTGGACTATAGGATCCGCAACGACTGGGCCTACCGTGCTCCTGGTTCCACTGGTAGAGCCAATGCTCCTCCAAAGGGTTTCATCTCCGTTTATGAATACCATCTGAAGGGGGCTTCGCTACCCCATAGTGTATGATCTGTACGCACTTGTTGAAGCATTGCACGTTCCGATCGCAAGGCTTCATCCGAACGCTGTCTGTTATTTAGTTACAGTGTGCATTTTCGGTTGCCTTCATTCTTGCATCTTTGATGCGAAGGCGGTGAAGGTAGTCTTTCGCTTTTCTTAGTTCGAAGACTAGATCTCAATGTCTCCATGAGCTGGCTTTCATTTCAGGGATACCAACCCTAATTCTGTGAAAAATTGGAAGAACCGGTTCTTCTTCCCGCAAGAGCCCTCGGACTTGAAACTCTCCAACAAGCGGGGTCCAATCCCTGAGTATTTTTGCGAGGGAGTGGCTACCGAAGAGACGAGCGACTCGGAGAAACTCATCGCAGTGATTGACTCAGAGATGGAGATGTTTTCCATCCAGGGTCATTATTTGACCTCACACGTTTTCAAGGCGTCCAGATGGGGGTCGGAGTTTGGATGGGCGATTGCCGGCCTAAAGAAGAAGTTTGACGCCCTCGTGCTCCACGAGCCGTCATGGGAACTTCAGAAGGAAAGTGTCTCGTTGTTAGAGACCTCGTCAATGGAGGAGGTGTTGGCTCCACTGAAGAGGTTAAGAGAAGCCAATGGCACCTCCACCCGAAGGTCATGAAGACAGGTGGTGGAGTCTTCTACACTTGCTACGTGTCCTTCTCTAGAGTAGGTGTCACGCTCAGAGCCGCTGGAAGGGGCGGCTGAACACTCGTTAATACCCGCTATGATGTTGGTTGAGTACGGAGTTCCCATGATGGAGTTTCATTCTGGAGGGGAATCTCCCACAGGTCCTTTTGTTGATCTGGATCGGCCGGAGGCGGTTGCTGAGAACGTGCCGATAGTGGAGGTCGACGCACCCGAGTCAGGAGAGGTGGAGTCATCTGGCGTTCTAGAGCCTATGCCAGGGACACCTCAGTATTTGGAATCATGGAATTTGATAAAGCATCCCAAGAGGTGCGTGTCCGAGAGGGCGCTGCCACTGCTAAGGAGGCCGTAGCTGAATGGGTTGCTAGTCTGCATGGTGCAGACCTGGCCCCGGAGGTAATTGCGGTGGAGGCGATTCAGGAGTCGGAGCCCCCCAAGCATTTCCTTGCTACCTGCAATGCCGGATGCTCTTCATTCTACAGAAGTTGCTGCTGGGGACTTGGAGCCCCCAAGCATGCCGGCATCAGGAGGCGGGCCTAGTCACATGGCCATATTCTCTACTCAGGTGTGATTGCCTTGGTCCTTGTTTTCTTTTTTTGCAAACTGGAACTCTTAAATTTATTAACTTCTTGTTTACTCTTGCAAGTCCCTGAGGGGTTCAGCTTCCTCAACACGGCGATGCTCAACTACTTGACTTCTTTCTCCAGGTCAGGGAAGAGTCCAGGTAGGAGACGGCACAACGCACGGGAGCTGAGACCGCCACTCTCAGGGATGAGAACGAGCTGCTGAAGGAACAAGTCGGGTGGCTATCACAGGAGGGCAAACAACTGAGAGAGGAGAACAAGTGGCTAGCGGAGGAAGGCGAACAACTGAGAGAGGAGAACAAGCGGCTAGCGGAGGAAGGCGAACGGCTTACGGAGGAGGCTGGGCAGTTGACGTAGGAGGTCGAGCAGCGGAGGGGATGGACCTCCACCATAGCGGATGATATATCTTGCTTCACCATTGACCTCAGGCTGTGGCTCACTTCGGAAGAAGTGCGCCTCACACTCGACGTCAGATTTTGGGTTGGTATCTGCCTGTGTCATCGAATCATCTCCATTGCGCTTTCAGGTGTCTCCGTGGGCATTTGACATCCAGGGAATGCCGGAGTTCCCAATAGCTCCAATTTGAGAGACTTCTCAAGAGAAGATGGGCAGTCAGACTCGTAGGATTAGAAAAGTTCTCATATTTGTTGTTGTACAGTGCCGCGCTGTAACATTGCTCGCCCTCAATAAATGAAAGGCGGTCTTTTTTTGTTGCACCTGGTGTCTTCGGCTGCATGATGCAGCTTTTTAAATCTTTGTTCATGTATTAGAGACTAAGATGTGAAGGAATTGTCGCCAAGGCCCCAATTTGGCGTGTTCTTGCGCTATGCTCGTCCTTCATTAGAAGATATCATTGCATCTTGCACGTTCAACGGGAAGCTCGGTCCAATAGAGTGTACGTTGTCGCTAGCCCAATTGAACCACGCTAAGGACCAACTAGGTTTTCAGGCTGCAACAGTTGAATTTGGGTCTAGGCCTTTTCGCACACAATACCTGTCTTAGGTGCTCGGCCCTGCTCAAGGCGTCGTCGGTCTCAGGTGCATAGTCCTAGCCCATGATCATCGTAGACTAAGGGTGCTCTCTTCTTCGAAAGAAGGTTACTGCATGTTTGCAATTCTTATCCCCTAAGGTTTTAGTGGCCGTATATTGGGAACTTCAAAAGCCCCCAGGCTTGACACTTTGACCACCTGAGTCACTTGATACAGAACCAAGTTTTTCAGGGCCGCATGGGCCCTTCGACGCGGAGCCGCGATTTGAGTATGACCGCTTTCGGGTTATTTGGTGTAAAGCTAGGTTGGTGGACCACTTAAGGCCCTTTCGACGCGGAGTCGAAGTCCAGGTATGGCCGCTTTTGGGCCGCTCGACGCGGGATTGAGGCTCGGATATGGCCGCTTTCGAGCCACTCGGCGCGTAGCCAAGGTTTTGGGGCCTTTTTGGGCCACTTGATGTGGGGTCGAGGTTCGGATATGGCCGCTTTTGGGCCACTCGATATGGAGCCAATACCACAGTTTACGAACGGGTGAGGATCTGCCCGACTTAAGGGCAATTTAGGTCATTTTGTTTTCAAAACTCATATGAATAGACACACAAAATAACAAAAATGATCAATTTTACTAAATGAGAACACACAATACATGTACAAGCATTCTGCATGGTGTATGTGCATTTCTTACCTCGGCCAATTTTGTCCTACTGATAATATTTTTTGAGGTTGGCAGCATTCTAGGTCTTCGAGACCAACTTGCCATCCTGGGTGTGTAACTTGTATGCTCCACTCTGGAGGATTGTTGAGATGAGGAACGGGCCCTCCCAGCCAGCGGAGAGCTTATTCTTGCTAGCGGTCTTTCCCGCGGCCTCTACACTCTTAAGGACCAGGTTTCCAACCTCGAGCGAGCGTGCCTTCACCCGCTTGCTGTAATACCATGTGATACGTTGCTGGTAGGCTGCAGTCCTCAGGCGAGCCACGTTGCAAACTTTCAGGAGAAAGTCCAGGCATTCCTTGAGTCTCTGGGAGTTGGTGGCCGGATCAAAGGATTCAACCCGCAGGCAGGAAAGTCCCACATCAATGGGGACAACCGCTTCAACTCCATAGCTGAGGTTGAAGGGCATCTTTCTCATTGGTTCCTGCAAGGTTGTTCGATATGATCAGAGCACGAAAGGCAACTCATCAACCCAGGATCCCCCTACGTCCTCCAATTTGGTATTCAATCCGTATAGCAGTGTGCGGTTGGTGATTTTAATTTGTCCATTTGCTTGAGGGTACACTACAAATGTATGAACCAGCCTGATGTGCAGACTCACACAGTACTTAGTGAACCATTTACTAGTGAATTGGGTTCCGTTATCAGTCACTTGACCTCGGAAATCCCAAAATGGCAAATGATGTTCTGCCAGAGGAACTCTGTTGCGTTCTGCTCCGTGATCCGTGCTAGAGGAACTGCCTCCTCCCATTTGGTCAAGTAGTCGGTGCCAACAATGAGGAACTTTCTTTATCCAGAGGCCAGAGGTAGCAATCCAAGGATACCCAGCCCTTACTGTGTGGATGGCCATCGAGATTGAAGGCTGTGCAGTTCTGTGCAAGGCTGATGGGTCGCGGTCCCATGAACCTGACAGCTTTCGCACTTCTTCACGAATTTCATGGCATCCCACTTCATCGTGAGCCAGAAAAGTCCTTACCATATGATCTTGAATGCAAGGTTTTTTTGCTCTGATGTGCGAGCCGTATATGCCAAGGTGGACTTCGCTGAGTGCGTACTCAGCCTTCTTGGGGTTAGAAATTTTAGGTAGGGAGTGGAATACCCTCGCCTATATAGCCTGCCATCGAGAATCGTATACCAGCTTGTTGTGTTCTTGATCCACTAGGCCTCGGTGTTCGTAGGCAGCATGCCATTCACCAGATACCTATAGTATGGAGTCATCCAATTGTACATTAATTAATCTGCAGTACTTCCTAGTCTGAACTGTCCACACTGGGTGCGGCCAGGATTTCCCGTAGGATCTTTACGTACTGTTCTGGACATCCTACAAATGCGTCCCTAGCCAACTGGTCAGCTTTCTAATTTTCAGTTCTGGGTATGTGTTTGATCTTGAAACGCTTGAACGCCTGGATCTGGGCTTTTGCTCTCGCTAGGTATTTCGCGAGTCGAGGGTTTGATGCCTCGAAGACTCCTTCGATTTGATTGACCACGAGTTCCAAGTTGCTTCATATGACGAGTGACTTGGCGGAATATTCCTTTGCTAGATGAAGTCTTATAAGAAGGGCTTTGTATTTTGTCACGTTATTAGTGGCAGGGAAGGTCAGAGCAATAGAGTACTTAATCTCTGTACCGTTGGGAGTTCTCAGCACGACTCTAGCTCCAATACCTGTTTGGATGGATGATCTGTCCACATTCAGGATCCATGATGGAATTCCTAGTGCGTCCAAGCTTTTTGGGCTGTGTGGGTCGTCTAGAGTTGGGGTCACCGCCTCGACGATGAAGTCCGCTAGTATTTGGCCCATGTCAAACTCTCACAATTCTATAGTCCACTTGACTAGCAGCCCAAAGGTCTCCAGTTTCTGCAGGATCAACTTCAAGGGTTGATCCGTTAGAACGATGATCTGGTGTGCTTGAAAGTAGGGCTTCAGTTTTCGCGCCGACTAAATAAGGGTCAGCGCAATCCTTTTTGCACGCGGGTAGTGAGTCTCCATATCAGTTAATACCTTACTCACGTAGTATACAGGTCACTGTGCGCCCTCGTGCTCTCTGATGAGCACAAAGCTAAGCGCAATGTCCAACGTGGCCATGTAGTGGTACAGGTCCTCGCTTGTGGATGGTGAACCCAAGAGAGGTGAGCAGACAAGATATGTCTTTAGCTCTTGAAATGCTTCCTCGCACTCATTCGTATATTAGAATCCGAATGCTTTGGTCCCTCTGAGTACCTTGAAGAAGGGTAAGTACTTCTCCGCTAACTCAGCTAGGAACCGTGAGAGGGCTACCATCTGTCCTACAAGCTTATGTACTTCCTTCACGGTTCGTGTAAGGTTCATATCAAGGATGGCCTTAATCTTCTCCAAGTTGGCTTCTATGCTGCACTGGGACACAATAAAGTCCAAGAATTTTTCGGAGGACACCCTGAACGCGTATTTGGCCAGATAGAGCTTCATCTTGTGAGCTCGAAGTACTTGAAAGGTCTTCCCCAAATCACAAACATGGCCGTAGGCTAGTTGTCTTTTCATGAGCATGTCGTCGACACATACCTCTATGTTCCTTCCTATCTGGGCCTCGAACATCTTGTTCATGAGGCACTGGTAGGTTGTCTCTGCTTTTTGAGGCTGAAGGGCATTACCTTATAGCAGTACATTCCCTGGTCGATCATAAAGGATGTATGTTCCTCATCGTCCGGGTCTATCCTAATCTGATTGTAGTCTGAGTAGGCATCCATAAAACTCAGGAGCTCGTGTCCAAACGTAGAATCCACCAGTTGATCGATCCGAGAGAGCGAGAAGCTATCCTTAGAACAGGCTTTGTTCACGTCGATGAAGTCCACGCACATCCGCCATTTGCCGTTGCTCTTCTTCACGAGCACGACGTTGGATAACCAATTCAGGTACTGAGCTTCTCTAATGAATCCAGCATCCAGCAGCTTCTTCACCTCCTCCCTTATGGCTATTAGTTTCTTGATGGAGTGGTACCTGCGCTTTTGCCTAACGAGCTTATAACTGAGATTGAGACCAAACTTGTGGACCGTTACTCCAGTCGGTATCCCGACCATGTCGGCAAGGACCCGCGCGAACATGTCGGAGTTCTTTTGGAGAAAGCTAATCAACTAATCGTGGTTGGCTACTATGAGAGAGATACTGATATGTAAGCACTTCTCTGGCTTAGCAGGGTCTAGAGGTATCACTTTGGTTACTTCTCCTGATTGGGCTTACTGTAGTGTGACTTCATCACGGAGGTCCAAGTCTCCCTCCATGCGGTTTGGCGCCGCCGAAGCGACTTAGGATAGGTAGGACGTCCGTTTCATCACCTGATCACCGAGCATCTCTTCTACGCCGTACTGGGTTGGAGACTTCATCTTTAAATGAGGAATCGAAGTAATAGCCCCGAAAGTCGTGAGGAATGGTCTACCCAGGATGGCGTTTTAGACGGGCAGTAGATTGACAACAATGAATGTTAGCTCTCGCATTGCAATACGCGGATAGGTTCCTATCGTGATCTCCAGCTGGACGACCCCCTGTATAGGTACAGGTTCATTGACCAGACCATATAGAGGGCCATCGGCCGCTTTTATCTGGCTTCTTCTTAATCCAAGCTTAAAGAAGGCAATAAAATATAGCAAATTCTAAAAGTTTCCATTATCAACAAAAACTTATTTCTGTTAGTAATCAACTGTACTAACTGAAACGATGGCGGATATAACAAGCGGATTAGAATAGAGGAAGGTTACATGAGTCATATCGTCGCTGTTAAAGCTAATGACATCACTCCTATCCCCTATCCTCGCTCTCTTGCTGTTGTAAGTCTGCTCAGGCTATGCTTGCGTACTACTCTTAGCCGGCATGGTTGAGATCATACTAATCACCCCAGTGGCCGTTCGGTTCTTCGGAGGCTCACTCGCCTCACCTTCTAATGCTGCGGGGGCTTGCCTAGAGCCCTTTATGAACAGTCTGAGGTGGCCACGATGGATCATGTTTTCTATATCCTGCTACAAGGTCGTGCAGTTCTCTATGGAATGTCCCAGGTAGCGGTGGTACTTGCAGTACTTCGTTTGGTCACCGCCGCTTGGGCCTTTCAGCACCTTCGACCACCTGAAGAACTTTTCATCTTATATCTGTATCAGGATGTTCGCATGAGTGTCGTTTAGTGGAGTCAGGGACGTTGGTCCATACTCCCTTCTAAATCTCGGCAAAGGTTGCGACTACTTGCAGCATTCCTTGGAGCGGTCACTGTTGTTGTTCCTCTTCTTCCCGGCGGCTGGCTTAGGCCCTTTCGAAGGGTAGTCCACACATTTGGGATGCTTCACCTCATTGGCCTCCTCCGCCGAGATGTAAGCTCGAGCAATGGCCTCTATTTCTGGAAGGACTGAGACTGTTGATGCGACAGGTGCTTGAAGAAGTCCCCTACCACCAAGGTGGCAATAAAAGGCGTTGAGCTTCAATTCATCAGAGAGCTGGGGGATCTGGTGCACCTCAGTGATGAAGCGGTTGAGGAATCGCTTCAAACTTTCATCAGTCCTCTAGCGGAGGAAGACCAAGTGCCAGGGTTGTTTCTCTTCTCTTCGGTTGGAGGAGAACTGGCTCAAGAAGCAGTCCGTCAGCTCGTCGAAGGAGCGAATGAAGTTTGGTGGAAGGCCATGGAACCAAAGCAGTACGTCCCCCTTGAGGGTGATGCAAAAGCACTGGCACATTACGGCCTCGCTTGTCCCATGGAGGGATAAGTGAATGCAGAAGTAGTTGAGATGGTCCATCGGATCCATGCTCCTGTTGTACCGGTCCAATGTTGGCATTTTGAACTTTCGGGAGAGCGGCTGAGTCCAGAGATCCATGACGAAGGGCGATCTTCGCAAGTTAGTGGAAGACCACACTTGCCTTTCCTTGTACCGGTCCCAGAGCACCTTCACCTTTTCCTCCATCGGTGGGTTAGACTCGCTTCTCCACGCTTTGATGACATCGCGAAGCTCCGTGTGGCCCTACTGGTGGTGCTGAACTTGTTGGTTGTGATGGCTTTGCCCACGGGGCGGCCGCGTGTTGTATAAGTCTACGGCTATCTGCCTCCTCTCACTGTGAGAGTTACGGGGGTTACGCTACTCTGGGCTCTCCTCCCGCTCATCCGGGCTACAGTGGCTTCCTGCCGCCAACTAGGCCCTGCTACCGGAGGCCGCTTGGGCCTCGGCGTCATCAGGTTGATCTTATCTGCCCCTGGGGGCTTTGGTGCGATGCCTTCCCCCTGGAGCATGCCGCCTGAGGTGCTGGGGGAGCAGCCCCCATCCACTATGTGCCCATCCAGGTGCAGAGAGCCTGGAGAATTAGCCTCATGTCACCAATTTCGGTTGCTAGCTGGTGAACGTTAGGCTGTGGATGGACATCAGGATGGCTACCCACTGAAGGGTCATCGCCGTGAGCGGCTGCATCTCTTGCTGGGCCGCTGGCTTATGCTCGGGTGTTGATCATCTTGTTATAAAGGAGTGAGTGTTGAAAGGAGATGCTAGACTTTTTGTCATGTTCCCATAGATGGCACCAATGTTGCATCTCGGTCCCGGGTTATTGTACGGATTAGGGAGCCTTCAGATTCCTGGTTCAGATCGAATCTCGAGCAGGTCTGGTCTCTATCGCTATGAACCTAAAACCTGCATAACACAAACAACAAATGAGAGGTTAAAGGTTTGGCGAGATTTGTTCCACCGATAATGCTCCGACGCTCACGTTAGCAACTTCCTGTAATGGACTTAAAGGTGGCGCACGCTTAGAGGTGCACAAAAATATGCTGTAAATGCATTGAGAGTATACATGAATGCAGGAGCAAGGGACTGATGAGCATTTAGTGGGAAGCCTAGCTCCCTATGTCCACTGTAGAGGGTGGCTCACTCTCATAGACTGAAGGAGGCTGTGGAGGTCAGCTTTGGACACTGGTTTGAGAGTTTAATCTCTGGGGGTGTGCATCTTGCTACACAATATGAAGTTGAATGTCCAGAATCCGATCCTGTCTCCTGTAAAAGGAGAGAAAATTTATAGACTCCTTCGCTTGGAGCTTTGGGCTCGAGAATCCTTTCTGTAGGGGTTCATCAGCCATTTCCTAGTGGTGGTCGCCAGCGTGTCAGTTGTTGCTTTGTGGTGGCAGGGAGACCATTGTACGTCGCAAGCCACTCTTAGTCTACCTCTTGTGTTGGGATTGGTTGGAGGACCGTGGGCAGCGGCACGAGCTATGACTTAGCAAAGTTAACCTTCTCCTCATTGGCTCGTTTTCCTGCGCTGTACCTGCCCCTGCAACCGCATTAATGGGCTGCAGGTGACGCCAATTGGTTGCGAGTACTGGGCTTTCACGTAGGAAGTTTTGAATATTGGGCCGAGATGGGCCTTGCGTTCCTCTAGGCTGCCCCCTGGATTGGGCCTTATCAATACTGGACCCTAGCCAAAGGCTTCCAATGAAACGGTGGCGGTATGGAACCAAAGCGTGCTAGAAGAGGACCAACAGACTCCTTCCACGTGGCGGATCCTCGAAGCATCACACCTTGCCAAAGAAGTCATTGTGACGCGATGCCCCAAAATCTCCCTCACAATCAATGCATCAGACTATTTGGCGGATGTCACGTCTGCCAGTAGCATTTGACCTCCCCAAGCAGCCTACGTCAACAATCTCTTTGCTCCGCATCCTCCTGTCAACAGTCAGCACTTCGACTCAAAGGAAGGCACCTGCAAAAGCAGACCGTCGGCCACCGGAAGCGCTCAATCGCGCAATTCGGTGCGTGTAATAAAAAAAGATGCCCTACACTCTGGGAAATGTGATGCACCAAGCGTAAAAAGGAAAAAGATTCATGTGACAGGCAAAGAGAATAAAGGCAACAACTACTACTTTTACTAATCAAAATTCCTTTACAAGTACACAGTTCGCAATAGTAAAAGTACAAGAAAGAGGAAAAAGATACAGCGCGAGGCATAAGCCCAAGAGTGACTCCCCTAGATGCTTAGAGCATGGTTAGGGGAACATGATCCACATGGGATTACCACGGCTCCATTGCTGGAATCCCAACTCGCCTGAGCATCGGGGCCGTCGATATTGGCTAGCCCCTAGGGGTTAGCTTAATACTAACCGCAGAAGCAAAACCAACACCGATAGCAGGAGTCTCTGGTAGAGACCCAGAGAGCTTGCACTCCCCTACAGAGTCTCCCTTCTTCTCCTCCCCTCTAAATGACACACATGATGACCAAAGTGGAGTGGAGACCATGAGCGATGCGCTACCCCGGAGGCAAAGAGCCACATGATAGCTCCACCGCGATCCTCCACCGCACAGGAGATCACCATAGCTTGGAGGGAGGCAGACAATGATGGCAAAGTGGCCGAGCCACCCTCATTAGCATGAGGAACCGCTCGTAGAAGGGGTGTGAGGACAATCTTCGTCAAGAGCTCCGAATCTCCAGCTAGTCAATCCAGCTCCTTCACGGGCTCCCACTGAAAGTAAGACGAGCCAAGGCCCTTGTATTGTTCCTCCAAAATCAGCTAAGGGATGAGCGACACCTGTCGAAGAGCCCCCTATCCTCACTTAATTGGGTGTGCTCCCCTATAGCTGTCATTCACAAAAATGAAAAGTCCTCATTACCACGCGACCTCAGGCTTGCGAATCTATTTCTTCAGAATGCCGAATCACTGCGGCACCTGAAAAGCCTGCATGACTACCTTGGGAAGATACAACTCCAGAAGAAGACAAAGTCTAGCCCATCTCGCGGAGGGCAGCGTGGTGACTAGCTGGACCTGAAGTAAACATGCCACGTCTCGACCACATGTCGGCCTACACTTGGGAGACTAGTGTTGAATCCTGTACCGGTAAGGCCCAATCTAGGGGGTAGCCCAGAGGAACGCAAGGCCCATCTCGGGCCAATATTCAAAATTGCCAGCGTGGAAGCCCGGTACTCGCAACCAATCAGCGCCACCTACAGCCCATTAATGCGGCTATACGGGTAGGTACAGCATAGAGAAAACGAGCCAGTGATGAGAAGGTCAACGCTGCCAGCCACGGCTCGGGCCGCTGCCTACAGTTCTTTAGCTAATCCCAGTGCAAGAGGTTGACAAAGCCTGGCCTGCGACGCACGACGGTCTCCCGACCACCACAAGGTGACAACTGACACGCCGACGACCACCACTAAGCAACGGCTGATGAATCCCTACAGAAGGATTCTCGTGCCCAAAGCTCTAAGCCAATGAGCCTATAAGTTTCCTCTCCTTTCACAGGAGAAGAGATTGGATTCCATATTCCTGAAAATACAGCTTAGCATTAGGCAGCGAGACTCACACTCCGGGTGTTACAGCTCTCGAATGTCCGCTCAAGCCAAACTTGTCAGCCTCCTTCAACCTACGAGAGTAAGCCACTCTCCACTGTACATACTAGGAGCTAGGCCTCCCACCAACGCTTATCAAATCTCTCACTCTTGATCCATACACTCCAATCGCATACACAGCATATTTTTGCACACTTCTAAGCGTACGTCCCTTTCTGTTCATTGCAGGAAGTTGCTGATATAAGCGTTGGAGTGTTTTCGGTGTGAGAAATTTCGTCGGACCTCTGACCTCTAATTTGTGGTTTGTGTTGTGCAAGTTTAAGGTTCACAACGATGGAGACCGGACCCGCTCGAGATTCGATCCGAATTAAGAATCCGAAGGCTCCCTAATACGTATGACAACTTAGAACTTGGGACGCAACATAATCATTATAATTTTTTATT
>JAODPA010070257.1:7867-29181 GCA_025585075.1 Nepenthes mirabilis | reverse complement strand
AGCTGATAAGTTCGTACTGGCTGATATATTGGATAAATATCAGTCATATCAGTTGATATTTTAAATATTAAATATAGACACATATTGCAATATTGTCGCGGTATTACAAAATATCTGTATCGGAGAGCCCCTATATCGATACAGATCAACCGATACATATTGTATTGGCCGTTAATTTCACCAATGGTAGGAACACATGGGTGGGGTGGAAATTCTCTATCAAAAAAATATAGTATTTTGTTTTACAAGTTGGCCATTTAGTCAATTCGAGTTTTTTCTCTTTCTCTAGCCTCCTATTTTTTGGGGTGTTTTTTTTTTTTAACAAAACACCTTTCGAACTGTCTGAACCTTTTTAAAGTTTCAGCTCTTATGATGTGAGCACGAAAGAATTTATTTGGGTTCAGATTTAACAATGCAACGGCATTTTTTTCTAGTGCACATAATTCGACTGTCATTAATTCATTAGCTTTCCCTCCTTTCTCTCTTCCCTTCATGTTTGGGGTAAAATAGTTTCGGGTTAGTCTGAAAATTTTTTGGATGTGATCAGCCGGACCAAGTTACAGTGTGATTAAATCGAGTTGTTTCCTGTAGTAAAGAGCCAGCACCCTGACTGCCTCAAATATTTGAAAAAGGCATGGTTCTGCATCCATGCAATATCTCCGTCCAAGAGGTCTCATAAGATGGAATCCTAATGCAATCACTTACCTGATCCCTAAACCGTGCATATCTTTCCATGTACTACATCTACATCTTAGTTTGAATTATAACCTTCTATGGAAATGCAACTTTTCTATATAGAATATACCAAATTGTGCATATGATACCGTAGTATGTCACAAATATGGTAACTATGCTCATATATCAGGCTGTCTCAACATATTACACTAATAATTTCATAGCAAATGTCTGGGGACATTTAGTGATTTGGCAAAATGGAGTGCAATTAGATCAAGTCGGTTCTTGTTGATGATGGGTTTGTATCCCATCTGGTCAATTTTAGATCGAAATCAAAATGTATTGAATTGTAACTAACATGCTTAGATTTTAGGAAGCCGGTTAATGCTTGTTGATCTTTAGTAACTTTGGACAATGTTGCATTTGGGTTTCTTCTTAAAATATTTTCACCTTGGTGCAATATTTTGGTCCATTTCAGGAATGCTTCTCACAACATAATAACAGAAATGGGAAATTTTCTTTGTTTCACCATAATTGTTCTGTGGTGTGAAATTGAAAAATGCTCCTTTTTGTTTCTGGCTCATGAAGAACCAAGCAACAGATGGAGAGAAGAAGATCGGCTGGACATTAGCAAGAGATGAGAACTTCAACTTCAGGGCAGCACACTGGGCTGATCTGCATGCCCTTCTTCATGCTGCACTGCCACCGCATGTTTTATTGTGGGGTCATCTATTCCTCTCATTTCAGATTGCTGATGACAAGTCTTCAATCACGTTGAAGACAAAAGTTCTTCAAACTGATGAAATTATAGAATCTATGGTGGATCTGCTCATTGCTGCTGATGGGTCCCTCTCTTCTGTTCGTCAACATTTTCTTCCTGACTTTCGTCTGAGGTTTGGTTCTTAATCTGATGGACTACCTCATTAAGATACTATGTAGTCTCTAAGCAATGAAATTTAGTTGTTCTATGTGTACCAACTGAAAAGATGCCAACTCAACACCTAGGTCTTGTGATACATGTTAAACTAGTAGTTTAGATAGAATGAAATTCTTTTAAATTTGTCAGTTGAGGAAGCGAAACACAAAACATTGTCACAATGATTGGTCTCTCTTTGTTGTTGGGATTCGCAGAATTACAGACCCAAACAATTTAACAAAAATCTCAAAGAAAAAGAGACCACATGTAAGTTTTCCCAGGAAATTCGCAGTCAAAGATTTTTTTTGGGGGGGTTGGAAGTAACCTCTGGGCTAGTCTATTTCACATGAATATGGAGAACAAGTTGCCTAAAGCTGGCAGTTTCTTGAGATCCCGAAAATATTCTTGGATGGCCCCCACTACTTTAGAATTGTGTAATAATAATTTTTCTTGCATGTCAATGTTGGTATCCACTTTCAGATTTTTAAAATTTTTCTGCTATTGATGCTGATGGTGATATTAATCTGCCTTTGGCTGCATCTTGTAGTCCCAAATGCTAATATCACTATTTCACTGTGTTTCAATGAAATCCACTTTGTAGGTATGCAGGGTATTGTGCATGGAGAGGGGTTCTTGATTTTTCGGGAAATGAAAATTCTGACATTATCAGGGGCATACGGAAGGCATACCCCGATCTTGGGAAATGCTTGAACTCTGATCTTGCTCCACAGACTCATACAGGGCTTTATGAGCTTCTGAACAAAAGAATGAATTGGATCTGGTATATCAATCAACCTGAGCCACTACTCAAGGTGATTGCCTTCTTAACACACTACTATTAGTCTTGACTCTTCAGCTATGAATTATTACTTTGTGATCCAAGGTGAAGCCTTCTTATGCATAGCCTTGTCAAAGTATGAGTGGCAAAAACTGAACAGTAGGTAAACTGAACACTCTGGGTCTTACATGTGGCCCCACCAGCTTTGAAAGATAGTTGTATATATCATCTTCCACCGCCACTCCCATTAGTGTGTATTGGATGAAATTATATCGGTGGAAGGTGTTGGCACAAAGGTGAAAAGTATTGATACAAATATCTGCCGGTATGTATCGACATCATGGCCCTCTAATGCCGATATTTCTCAATATCGCAATAATTTCTCAATATGTTACTGTATCGGTCGATAAAACTCTATTTGTTTACGATTTTGAGATAATTTTTTTTATCCGATATATCTGATATCAATACGTGGTGTCCGACATGTCCAATACTAATATGATCGCAACTAATACTGATACCGATACTGATATTTTCATCCATAGTAAAAACCCTTTCTAGTTAGCCATGAGATGTAACATTGCTTATTAAATGCACCAGTGGAGGCAGTTCTGCTGTAGAATGGTTTATTCTTTCATCAAATAACTTGAAGTTCTACTTTCATTAGATTGTGTGTCATGTTTACCTACCAATCAAACTCGGGTTTAAAAGACAAGCATCCTAGTCTCACATTTGAGGTGCGAGGAGCTTCAACTTCAATATTTAAGCATGTAGGATGATTTATTATAAGCAATAAGAGTGAAGAGCTGTGCCATTTTGGGTTCAATTGAAAAAGGGCTTAAGTTGCTCGGTTAATAAGCTTGTAGCCTACTAGGGGCATTACGTGGTAGATTTACAACAAATGCACAAAAAAGTGATGCACAACAGGTGGGATACTAGTTTTTGACCTGCCTGAAGTAAATAGGCTCAAGTGATGATACTAGTTGTGAAAAGAACTAAGCACAAACATCTCTTGGAGTACTTTTGAAGTGTATCATCAATTAGCTCTTGCTTGGATGGAGATAAAGTTGCTTCTTGAATGTGTTGTGGACACTGAGATGGCTGTATGACTAGAAGTGTGCCTCAATTGTTCTATTGCATTTTCATAGACTTCCTGCTTCCATATCCATGTCTATAAACATTCCCTGAGGCAGGTACTTTACAAAAGGTGGAGATTTATTGTAATTCACGATTTCTAGCTTGTTTATATACCTTATTGTTTCTCAATAGATATTTGAATAACAGATTGAATATCGAGAATTCCATGTCAAGTGGCATAGGTGAAGACTTTTGAGCCTTGTTTGGTTCAATAAACATCTTGGACTATTTGCTCCGAGTCCTCTCTTACAGACCATGTAGTGTGTTACCAGGGAAGCTCCATGACCATCAAAGTAAGTGAAGAAATGATCGAAGAGATGCATAAAGAAGCTGAGAAGGTATGGCTGCCCGAGCTATCTAGACTCATGAAGCAGACGAAGGAACCTTTTCTGAATGTGATATACGATTCCGATCCTCTAGAGCAGATCTTCTTGGACAATGTTGTATTGGTAGGAGATGCAGCCCATCCCACTACTCCCCACTGCCTGAGAAGCACAAACATGTCCATATTAGATGCTGCTGTTTTAGGCAAATGCATCAAGAAGTGGGGAGCTGAAAACTTGAGCTCTGCTCTTGGGGAATACCAGTCCGCACGATTACCCATCGTGTCAGTGCAAGTCCGACATGCCCGGCGACTTGGCCAGATCAAGCAAGGTTTAGCTATTCATGATCGTCCACCTTTTGATCCTCAAGAAGCTAGTCCGGAGGAATATCGTGAGCTTCAGCAGAGGTACATACCGTTCTTTGCTTCTGTACCTCAACTATTGCGCGACGGCATGGAGGGAACAAAATGTGAGTGATTACTTGCAAAGATGGCAAGAAAGGGAAATTATGCTGCTAATGAGCTGTAGATCAGCGACTCTTTTGGTTTTTTGGCCTCAAGATTCTGTGATTCAGAGCTCTGCTTATATGCCTAAATGAGTATCCTTCCCCAAAAAAGAATTAAAATCATACAATTTGGCTCCAATCTTTACATCCTTCTAGTAAGAGATTGGACCGAGTGATGTTGTAGTTCAACCATGGAGCCTGGTTACAAAGTATTACCAAGTACCATGTACCTGTTAATACAAAGTATTACCAAGTATCATGAGATAGAGGAGACAATCCTGGCTTTTCCTTGGTCAACAATCTCCTCACCATTGATATTACTCTGTCAAGAGCATTGCGTCGAGCACTCAAGGCCAAAAGCAAATTGAGCTTCATTAAGGGAGCCATCTCCAAATCTACAGGTTCAAGAGACCCCTTTTTTCAATTGTGGGAGGTTGCATTGACATGATTTGTCTCCTGGATTCAGAATTCAAACAGCATCTCCATTAAATCAAGTGTGGCGTTTGTGGACGAAGCTCCTATAATTTTATTCGCTCAGACACAATCGGTCATGCATTTTCTACTCTAAGATATCCGTAGCGAGTCCTCTTGCAACAAGAATCGGTAAGTATGTATTATGATAAGCTCAAAATAATTTTGGGATAAACTTATAATAAATAATCTAATACCCAATGTGATTGCAGGAAATTGAAGACCTTTTTAGATTGACGTGGAAGAGATTGTATCCTACAATTTTTAATGGGTTTAAATGAGTAGTTTACAATAATCAGAAGGATTGTATTGTCCAATTGGGATAAGTAAAATGAGAAATAGACTGTACTTCTTTAGTAACTATCATATCCAAATATCTCATCAGAAATTAAGAGTATGGTCTCGATTAATGTCGGTTTCTCAGCTTCACACCTGCCTTTTGTATTATTCTAGTTCACTTTTATCATCTAATCAAAGGATTAATTGATTATTCTACATGTAAAAGATTAATTCGATGAAAATTAATGAATCCAATACTGATACCAATATGCAAGAATCAGAGTTCACTTTCTACTCATTTAACATGTATTGTGGTTAATGCATAGAAATTTCTATATAAATATAATGGTAAAATTTCAGAGTTCTTGTAAATTTTTTTATTTTAAAAAAAAATTATAGAAATTTAATCTGTACAATGTAAATTTGATATCGAAACTCGTAATGTTCATAATGTCTTTATATTTTGACCAGGAAAATGCTTCACCAACTATCCTAAAATCTATTATCATTTCCCCTTTTGCTCTGTAAAATGAATGCAATTCATAAAAATTTATAAGTGTTGCGTTACGGATTTTCGCGTCCAAGCAACACAAATGAGATGATGATTGAGTGAGAGAGAAGAGAGATTGAACACAGTATTTTTACGTGGAAACCTTCTCTTGAATGAGAAGGGAAAACCACGAGGCCTGGCCTGGAAAAGATTTCACTAAGTTTGTTATTGCTGTTTACAAGGCGGTGTCCGAGAACAATGGACGAGCGTTTTTGCCTTTGCTTTTGAATGCTTTGCTTTTCTCTCTTTTTTTGCTTAAGGAAAAATCCGCCCCCTATCTGATGCCCCAAGTGGGGTATTTATAGGAGAGAATGTTACCGTTGGCTGCTAGGTGCCAGGCTGGCCACCTACTCTCCTGACACATCTCTGCTGTGTCAGGTTTGTTATCGTGAATGGGCAATTTTTGGCCGCCTGAGCCGTTTCGTGCCGTATTTTCCAGGAATGTCAGACTGCTGCGTCAATTCTGGCGGTGGTGGCGTGTTGCAGACTTTATGCGTCTTTTGGACGTTTATGAAGCTGAGCTGGCATTCTCGGACGTCTTGAAGAGTCCTCGTACTGATTGGAGCTTTGACCTTTGGATAAGTCCTCGTGCTTTTACTGGGTCCGCGGACTTCAAAGCTTGATGAGGGTTCTCGGACTGCTATCCCGAGATCTTCTCTCGGACTGCTGTGAACATTCTCGGACTCCGATACACTTATCTTCCCGGGTCAAGTACTTATCCTTTTTATCCGGTGGATCGTGGACCCTGGGTACTGAACCCAACAATAAGTCTAATATTATTTACCAGCATAAAATTTATGGGTCTAAAGGAAAAGATGTACAATTACTGTTACATGTTTAATAATCTATTAAAGTAATTATTTATTAAAATGTATACAACAATTTGTTAATATATTATAATGGGATGCTGTCGCCATTGCTGTTAGTCTTTTTCCCTTGGATTTACGTGGCTCAACGTATGGCTGTGGGAGGCAGTAGATCTGTGAACAATTTTATCTCTTGCAATGATGTGATGGCTTCTCCTCACAAAATTGCAGGGACATTGAGAAAGCGATGAGCGATCAAAATGGTGGGTAGTGTGAGGCAACAGCGTCCTCCCAAGGCGGTGGTGGTGGGAGGGAGCATAGCTGGAGTGTGCTCCGCGCATGCGCTGATTAGCGTCGGATGGGAGGTTGTGGTGCTGGAGAAATCCTTGGCTCCTCCTACCGGCTGCCCCACCGGCGCCGGACTCGGCCTCGATCCTCTCTCTTGCTCCATTATTCGATCATGGCTCCCACAATCGGAGCTCCTTCACAACGCCACTGTGCCTCTTACAATTGATCAGGTTATACTTTTTTTTTTTTTTTCCTCACTTGCCACCGTACTTTTTGTGTTCTTTTTATGACGCTGGATGAAGAGCGCGGCTGGTTGCAATATTAATTGTCGGGCTTCAGGAAAAGTCGGATGCATGTAGTTCAATTATAGATTTTGTTTCAATTGTTTGAATTTGTGGCATCTAGCAAATTTGCCCACTATCAACCATGTTGAAGAACTTAAAATTTAAGTTTGCGTACTCTTTCTGTAATGTCTCATTTTCTGGGGTCATGTTTTTGAAAAGAACACCTTTTGAACTTTCTTCACTTTTTTGAAGTTTCAGCTCTTAAAATCTGTGCGCGATAGAATGTAATCGGCTCTGGGTTTGTTACCTGACTTATAGAGTTGGATAACATACTCACTGCCATAAATATTTGTCCAGTATGTGGGAGACTCATGCAAAAAAGTTGCCCAATCCTAAACCATGTATATGTCGTACCATGTACTACATATACGCTGTAATTTGCTATGATGACCTTTCATGAAAAATAAAACTTTTCTATGTACACGTATCACACTAGTAAATTCGTAGAAAATGTCTGGATATCGAGTACTTGGTCGTTAGACAAAATGGAGTGTAATAGGATCAGTTCAGTTCATGTTGATGTTGGATTTTTATCCCATTCTGATCAATTTTTGGGTATAAATCAAAACATATCAAATCATAACTAACATGCTTAGATTTTAGGAAACCGGTCAATGCTTGTTGACTTTTGTTAACTTCTGACTGTGTTGGATTTGGGTTTCTCTTTAAAAATTTTTCACCTTGGGGCATTATAATGTGCAAGATCAGGAATTTTTCTCACGCAAGACAGTAGAAACCATGAATTTCCATAGTTGCAAAATAATCGTTCATGTTGTGTAAAATTGACTAGTGGATTGACATGCAAAAATTCTGTTTTTTTTCTGGCTCATGAAGAACCAAGCAACAGATGGAGAGAAGAAGATCAGCTGGACATTGGCAAGGGATGAGAACTTCAACTTCAGAGCTGCACACTGGGCTGATCTGCATGCCCTTCTTCATGATGCACTGCCACCACATGTTTTCTTGTGGGGTCATCTATTCCTCTCATCTCAGTTTGCTGATGACAAGCCTTCAGTCACGTTGAAGACGAAAGTTCTTCAGACTGGTGAAATTATAGAATCTGTGGCAGATTTACTCGTCGCTGCAGATGGATGTCTCTCTTCTGTTCGTCAATGCTTTCTTCCTGACTTTAAATTGAGGTTTGGTCCTTAATTTGATGGACCATCTCGTTAAGATCTTAATAAATCTCTACGCTTTATAGCTACATTACATATTAAACCAGTAGTTTGGGTAGAGTGAAATTCTTCTAAATTCATCCAGTGAGGAAGTGATACATAAATCACGGTTGCATTGGTTGCCATCTTTCTTGTTGGGGATTATAGAATTATGGATCCAAAATAAAGGCATCTAATTGCTAAGCTTCACTCCCTAGTTTCTATACCATTCTGAAACTAAGCTATTAAGTGCAGAAAGTGTCATCCTTTTTCCTTCCTATCTTTATCTAGATGCACAAAATCTTGGAGGAAAAGAGACCACATGCAAGATTTCCCATGAAATTTGGCATTCAAACATTTAGAGTTTTTTTTTTAAAAAAAAAAAAAAACATATACTAGTCTACTTCACATGAACATGTTACCAAAAGATAGGGGTAACTTGATATCCTGGAATCATTCTTGGACGGCCCACGGAATTTTAGAATATGTAATATGTTAAATATATGGGGAACCAGGGGCTCAACTTCACGGGGTTGGAGCTCCACCCCATTGAAAATCCAACGGTCCATATTTTATATTTTTGAAAAAATAAAAAATATGTTAATAGTTATATTTTTCTGCAGATTTTTGTCAAAATATAGGCATTTAAATACTTTAATATTTTATTTAAAAAATTCACAAAGAAAAACTCATTTCATAATTTTTTTAATTATATAAAATAAGGTCCATTGGATCTTTAAAGATCCTTTGTTGAGGAGAGAACGTCTCCAACCCTGCAGGGTTGAACCCCTGAGCTTATTGATATCCGCTTTCAGCTTTATAAAATCTTTCTGCTAATGATGGTGATATTAATCTCTCTTTGGCAGCATCTTTCAACTTCAAATGCCAATATCATAGTGTTACGTGTTTTATACACTTTGCAGGTATGCAGGATATTGCGCTTGGAGAGGGGTTCTTGATTTTTCAGGAAATGAAAATTCGGACACCATCACAAGCATACGAAAGTCATACCCCGATCTTGGGAAATGCTTGTACTTTGATCTTGGTTCAAAGACTCATGCAGTGCTTTATGAGCTTCTGAACAAAAGAATGAATTGGCTTTGGTATATCAATCAACCTGAGCCACTACTCAAGGTCAATGCCTTATCTAACACACGATTAGTAGTCTTGAGCTGTGTTATTACTTTGTGATCCAAGGTGAAGCCTTCTCAACCATAGCTTTGTCAAATTATGAGCAGCGAAAACTGAACACTGTATTTGGTGAAAATGTATCAGTGGAAGGTGTTGACACAATGGTGAAAAGCCATTCTAGTTAGCCCATTGATGAAAAAATTGGTATCGATATTTATCATAGTTCTATTAGTATCAAACATGTCGAATACTACGTATTAGTATTGGATATATCGGAAATAAAAAATTTTCTAAGAATTATAAATTAACTTATAAATATCGATCAATATATCTAATGTATCAGCTAATATATTGCGACAGATCGCCGATACATCATAATTTTACTGTGGTGTCAGAAAATATTATTAGTATTGGGAGGTCTGATGCCCATATATATCGGCCAATATATATTGAATACTGCTCAATATTTCATTCAATGAGTTAGCCAAAAGATGTAACATTGGGTCCAACGTGTTCTAGTGGAGGTAGTTCAGTGGAACAATACTTGTTCTTTCAACACTTCTCAGATTACATGTGCAAGTTTAGCCACCAATTCGATTTCATTATATAAGAATCTAGGTCAGTTTGCTGCCAGCAACAAGAGTGAAGAATTCTTCCATTTTGGGCTTGAGTTGAAAAGGGGGCTTAAGTGTCTCTGTTAATAAGCTTGTAGCCTACTCGGGGCATTACAGGGCAGAATGACAATGAATGCACAAAAAATTGATGCACAAGAGGTGATTTACTTGTTTTTGACCTGCCTAACATAAATAAACCTGTGAAATGTACTAGGCACAAACATCTCTTAAGAACTTATGAAGTGATGTCATCAATAAGCACTTGCTTGGTTGGAGATGAAATTGCATCTTGAACGTGTAATGGTGAGATGACTACATGACTAGAAGTCGTCTCGGTTGTAGCATTAAATTTACATGGACTTTCTACTGCCGTATCCATGTTTATATGCCTTATTGTTTCTAAATTGCTATTTAAGTAAGAGATTGAACGTACCAAATGCCATGTAAAATGACATATTTCTCATCAGTGAAATTTTTTTAGCCTGTTGGCTCAATAGTCAATGAATACCGGGGACTGTTTATTCAGAGCTCTCTCTTACTAATTATGGAGAGTATCAAAATCATTTTGAAGGAAGGATGGAAGAAGAAATAGAAGAGAATCACGTAAGTATTTCTGCTTCAGGCTTGTCATTAGTTGATTTACACCATGCAAGATACGTTTATTCATAGACTAAGAGAGAAGCAACTAACAAATAAGAAACAAAGTCTTGAAACTGGAAAACATAAATCATTAGTAATAGAAAGAGTAAGGGAGAAATCGGAGAGCTCTCCTCTTCCTTTAGCTTTAGCTCTCCCCCTGAATATGGAGATTTTATGACTTGATCCCATTTGGACAGAGAGAATCGAATTGATATGAAAGAGTTTTTGTGAAGATATCGGATAATGAGATTGAACTTTGATTTATCAGGGTAGCTCGGTGACCATGAAAGTTAGTGAAGAAATGATGAAAGAGATGCATAAAGAAGCGGAGAAGTTATGGCTTCCCGAGCTATCAAGACTCATGAAGCAGACAAAGGAGCCCTTTTTTAATGTGATATATGATTCTGATCCTCTAGAGCAGATCTGCTGGGGCAATGTCGTATTGGTAGGGGATGCAGCCCACCCCACTACTCCTCACTGCCTGAGAAGCACGAATATGTCGGTATTAGATGCTGCAGTTTTAGGCAAATGCCTCGAGAAGTGGGGGAGCTGAAAACTTGTGCTCTGCTCTTGGGGAATACCAGTCCGCACGATTACCCGTCGTGTCAGTGCAAGTCCGACATGCCCGGCGACTTGGCCAGATCAAGCAAGGATTAGCTCTTCATGATCGTCCACCTTTTGATCCTCAAGAAGCTAGTCCAGATGAATACCGTGAGCTTCAGCAGAGGTACATACCGTTCTTTGCTGCTGTACCTCAAATATTGCAAACGGTAGGTAGGGAACCAAATGAGGAGACTGTCTACATGTAAAGACTGGCAGAAAATGGAAATTATTGTACCGATGTAATTGTGGACAGCAACTCTTGTGATTTTGTTAGCCTTATATTTTGTGATTCAGAGGTTTGCTTTTGTGTCTAAATAAGTACCCTACCAAAGAACCAAAGTCCCTGCACAAAAATTTTTGGTAACTTAGCTAAGTAAAAAGAAAAGGTATGTCAAACAGTGATTATCGTTGTGTTCCACGGAAATGCCATAGGAATCATTCATAAGGAGTTCTCTAGTTTCCACTAATTCCGTCAGCCACCTGTTAGACTCCCAATGTGTGTTCAAAAAGGCGGAAATTAACATCGATGAAAATTTCTGCTTCCAATAACAAATATTGTTTTACTACTTTCGAGCTATTGTAGAAGATCTATTTTAACATATCTTGAGGAATTGATCCAGCTAGTTGAGTAATTCATCCTCTCCTGGCTCTTCCAATTGAGCTTCTCCATCAGCCAAGCATTCCCACAGAAGAAGAAGGTGCAAAATTCGAGCGCCAAGAAGACGACCCAGAGAACCAAACATGCACATTGTTATACTGAAAGTCTGATAAGTAGTACTGGACGTGGCTTTAGATAAATCAATCTTAGTACAATCTCCCTTGATTACTGTCACTTAGTACAATCTTTATTTAGTTTTTCCATCCAGTTACGGATAATTCACATTTTTATAAACATGTCTATTTACCAAACCCCTGTCCCTCTGAGACGACGGTCAGATCATTACGCCTTTTGTAATAGCACATCTTACCAAACAAGAAATTTTGCAGCTTTAGAATCGCATTAGTTATGGCTTCCATTTCCATAGGCTTGGGTCGCTGGCACATGTCATGAAAACAACAGATGAATGCAAATTATGTGGCTTATACGGCAGATCAGTGGTTATGAAAGGACAGCAGCTAATAGGATAAGGGGATCAGTTGGCAGAACTAGGATTGATTCTGCATCAGCAAACAGAGGAAGCAGCTTGGTAACCACCTGATACATCGGTTGCAGCCAAATTAAAAGCTTATAAACAACCTTAGCAATATTGTAAAGTGAATTCTTTCAATTAGCAATAGTGGTTAGCTAGCAATAGTTGGCATCAGAACGTGGGTCAGTGTTGCAAGAATGAATAGTGTTGGGTAGTATGATTGAATGCCAAGTATCTAAACAGTGTTTTCCAAGGAATCAGATTTGTTCTCTCTGAAGTCTCATATTTTGCCTTTTTTTCTTCTCTCGTTCTCTCTTTTCTTCTCATTCTCAACTTCATTTCTTGATCCTGTTAACTTCAATTAGTAGTAAAGGAGTAACTCTCACTCTTTCACTACAAATCGGTATCAGATTCACAGTTCCTATCCTGTTTTCACAACATCCCCACCAGTAAAACACCTGTGTTCATCCGTAAGAACAGCCTTCTGTCATGAAGAACAAGAAGACATCAGTAGAACTCAAGCAGCTTCCCATTGAATTGCAAGAAGAGTATAAAGATCAGTTCCAAGCCCTCGACAGTCCATGGACGACAAAATCAGCAAGATTGACACCAAGATGGAAGCATGTAAGTCTGAAATTAGACAATTAATGCAACAAAAAACATGCACCTGCGACTTCAATCAAACACAAGAATTTCACCACAATAGGTATTCTCTCTCTCACCAAATCCACAAATCCATACCTCCAACCCAAATCCAACTTTTGACATTGCACACAAACCACAACCAAATTTTCATCAACATAAACTTGATTTTTCAAACTTTGATGCTTGTGATATAAGATCTTGGATTTTTAAATGTCAATAGTATTTTGGTTTCTATCAGGTTCCATTTCACTTAAAGATTAAACTAGCTTTTGTATATTTAGAGGGCAGAGCTGCAATTTGGTTCCAAGGCTATATGACAATGATATACCACAATGTTTGTGAAAATTTCATTACTAATATTTGTATAAGATTTGGAGAAAAATCTTTTGCTGACGTAATTGAACAGTTCAGCAAATTATAATAAATCGAGTCCTTGGAATATGAACAAGATTAATTTGAAGAATTTCAAACCTTTATAATACTATAAAATAATAAATTATCTGATATATATTTTATTTTAAGTTTTTTTACGTGGTCTTAAAGAAAAATCACAACACATTATAAAATTGCTCGATCCCACTTCATTATCCCATGCTTTTCAGCCAGCTTCATTGCAAGAACAAGCAATCGAATCATTGAACAAGAAACACAGATCCTCCTATAAGCCAAACTACAAGAACCCTTCTGTTAACATCCTGAATTCCTTAAACAAACAATAAATTTTCAAATCAGATTACAACCATCACCCTGTAATGATTTTGGAACAAAAACATGCCTCAGGCCTTTGCTATAAATGCAATGATAAATTTTTCCTTGTCCGTAGACGTACCATCAAGCAATAAAATGATATTTCCACCGGCAAAGAAGATATAGGGGCGGAAGATGCTGATGAGCCACCCATTAACAATGAACTGTCTGAGATTTCTGTCCATACCCTTGCAGTATAGCCTTCCAACAATACCATCAAAATCAAAGGTTCCAGCCACAAACTTCATATCTTCATCCTCATCAACAGTGCAAGCACGAACAGCTTTCTGGATTCCAAAATTGTGTCTATCACTAAAGCACAAGTCATTAAAACAACATCTCTACAGGTGACAAGTAGCAAATGGGAACAATATGTTGAGTAATGCTCAATTTCATCAATTTACCTGGAATATGTAAGGCCATCCATTCCAAACAGATTTTAGAATCCTGCAACATCATTATGACATGGTTCTTGGTGTGGATTGTTTAAGCCAATATAACCCCATTTTGTTTGATTTCTCCAAACTATCCATTTCATTCAATCACCAAGGCAAATAGATTGAACCTCATGGGATTATTAATAGTGCTTCCCTAGTAAGCATTACTAGGAAGAAACTACAAAGATCGATTCAATCAGGACAATGTTTTCTAGCTCACTTTTTCACCATCAATGACAACGCTATTCAAGTAACTCATCATCTTACCATCAAACAAATTCTTGATTCTTTCAATGGTGCTTTTAATATTCCCACCGGACTATCACCATAAAATTCTCATGACCACTATATGCCCTTAATTCTTTAAGAGCAACCGTGTAATTTGAGACTATATAAATTTAATCATGCTCAAAAAGATGAAATTGAAAAACAAATTAAAGAGATGCTTAGCACGGCCATGATACAATCAAGCGATAGTCCCTTTTCTTCACCTGTGCTTATTGTTAAGAGGAAAAGATGGTTCTTGACATTTTTACATAGATTATAGATAACTATATAATTTAGCCATCAAAAATAAATTTTTCATTCCAATCATAGAAGATTTGCTAGATGAATTAAATGGAGTTTTCTATCTCCAAAATAAATTTAAGATTTGATTATACCATCAAATTATGATAAATCCTTTGAAAATTCATACAACAAATTTTAAATCTCACTGAGATCATTATAAATTAATAGGTATGTCTTTTAGTCTCACAAATGTATCTGTTACATTTTAATTACTTAAAAATATCACCTTCTAAAATTAACTTAAAAAATTTATTTTAATTTTCTTTAATGATACATTAATTTGCAGCCCTAATTTTGACCTTCATTTGCTAAATTTGTCTCAAGTCCTATCCACACTCAAGCAACATGCATTTTCAGATAAAATGCCTAAATATTCTTTTGGGCAACCATAAATTGAGTACTTGGATTATATTATTCATCAAGTCTTATGGCATCATGGCTAAGCTACTAACTGCTATGCTCAAGCGGCCAAAGTTCCAGCGGATAGAGGAAGCTATGAGTGCTTTTCAATATCTGAAACAGGCTAGGGCACATGCTCGTATCCCGGGCTCTAGCGAATTTGATGCCACATTCACCATAGAGGCAGATGCATCTAACAAAGGTATGGGTGATGTTCTACAATAAAATGGTCGTCCCATTACATTTATCAGCAAGTCATTTGTCCCAAGAAACCAAAGTCTACCAGCAAATGAAAGAGAGCTTTTGGCCATCTTGTTTGTCGTCACCAAATGAAGCCACAGTCTGCAACATTAGTCCTTCATTATCAAAACAAATTAGGAAAGTTTAACCACTTGCTGGAGCAAAAGTATCCATTAGCAACTCAACAAAAGCCTCACAAAATTGCTTAGCTTACAATGCACAATCCAGTATTAAAGAAGTGTGGAAAATGTAATGACAGATTCACTATTCAGACAATTTGAAGAATCTCAATTGTGTGCCATTTTAATCATTGTTCCTCAATTGATCTTAGAGGTCGATGATGTTACTAAGAGGATCCAATGGCTTCTTCCTTACAAGCTGCTCTTTTAATTAACCTAGAGGGACAACCCCTATTCCATTTCATAGTTGAATTCATCAAATATAACAATAGATTATATGTTAGTTTCAATATTAATGTCAGAGCTCGTTTACTCATTACTCTTCATGCTTTTCCTATTGGGGGCCATTATGAGATGTTGACGACTTACAAAAGAGCATATCAATTGTTTTATTAGCCTAATTTATATAAGTAATACAATTGGTAATTTCTTAAAAGATTTACCAGACTTAATAAAACAGATAGACAACCTTATTATGGCCTCTTACAACCCATTTTATTCCATCACAAGCATGGTCTATTTTTATAATAAACTTCATAGAACAATTACCATCCTTAAATGGAAAAGACAATCATATGACCATTGTTGGTAAACTTATAAGTTATACTCACTTCATTACTCTCAAATATCCAATCAATACATCTAAGGTGGCACAACTTTTTCTTGGCAATATAGTCAAACTCCATGGCATGTCTTATCTATTATTTATGATAAACATAAAATTTTAAAAAGTCTTTTTTGAACAAAAATTTTTAGTTAATTGATTACAAAATTTTACCTCTTCATAACTTATCACTTTCAAACAAACGACAAAACTTAAAGAATTTACCAAATACTAGAATATTACCTTCGATGCATTACAAGCCAAAAACCCAAGAATTGGTATCATTCTTACCCTTTGTTGAACGGTCGTATAACTCCCTATTCCACAATGCTATCCAATCGTCGCCATTTAAAGCTCTATATGACTATCCATTACCTCATTTACGAATGAATCAACCTCAAGATACACTAGTTGCATTCACACATTCCTTCCCTCAGTATAGACTTGCATCAATCAGTTTATTAAAGAGCAGTTAAATTTAAGTTTATCAAAACTCTGTTATAGTAAACAAAGGAAGTAGCTCGGTAACCATTTGATTTATCAGTTGCAGCCAAATTAATAGCTTGTAAGCTACCTTGGCAATAACCTAATATTGTTAATTAAATTCTGTTAATTTATAGTACTTAGCTAGCATTAGGTGGCATCAAAACATTCCAAGTGTTTCAAGAATGTGCAGTATTGGATAGTATGATTGAATGTCGAGTTTCTGAACAATCTGTTTTCTAAGTAAACAGATTTGTGCTCTCGAAAGTCCCTATTAATATTTTGCCATTTTTCTTCTCTCGTTCTCCCTCTTCTTTTCTCCTTCCCAATCTCATTTCTTGATCTTATTAACTTCATTTAGTAATGCAGGAATAACTCACTCTTTCACTGCACACCCTGTTATCAGCTCACCAATTTTATCGACCCTTTGGCACCTGCGTCAGCCCCATACAAGATATTATGACTTTGTGGAGACCCGTGTGAGGCATAGAACTGACAACTTTAGCAACACAGCTCTACCTAGAAGAAGCATAGGAACTAACAGGCTCATCAAACAAGCAAATAGATTCTTGATATAGCCATGCCCCCATGGGATTTTTGCCAATTCAATACTCAACGTCGATCCAAAAACACAAGATTTAATCCATACTCCATCTTCCTGGCTTTATTTTAAGTGGAATTTTTACCACCCAAATAGAGGAGCTAACAAAATTCAATTGAAAGTAGAGTGTTCCATGGATAAGTCAAAAGTAAAAATTCTGCCAAAAGGGGTTGCCGCCGCCTATGGTACAGTTACACCTCAATGTTCTCTTCGAATTAAAACCTACCAGACATGGAAAAAGGAAAAACCATTTCGTCGACATCTCCAATCAATTTCCTAGGCTATCCAAAAAGCTCTGCAGCTCCCTCAATCCTTCTGCAGAAATGCTCCGGTGAACTCGTGGCTGAGGGGCGACCAAGTTAGGTGGTGGCTGAGGTTGGAAGCAAATCACAACGACAGCCAAATTGTCACTGCTCTTCCTCTTTAATGCCTCGTCAACGAGATCCTTGCTACAGATGGTAGGATCATTGTGCTGCTGCAGCCGACGCCGTGCAAAATCCACGGCATTTTGGCTCCTAAAAACATCCCACAGCCCATCACAACCTATGATGAGAAACTCATCCTCTTCTGTCAGTTCCATGGTCATAAGCTCAGGCTCTGCCGTAAGAGGTCCACCATTCTTATCTTTCATGCCTTCCATGTGCCAATCTCCCAGAGCACGAGCAACATTGAGTTGTCCATTGAGGTAACCATCATCGACAAAACCTCCAGACGATTCAATACGCTTCTTTTCACAACAGCAATGTGGTTTGTGATCCCTTGACATTTCAATTGTTCTACCCCGACGACACAGCACTGCTCGACAGTCTCCAGCATTAGCCACAACCAGTGACCTGCCATGGGACAACAGCTGATAATAAGAAACAGAAAACATTTAAAGCCAGAAAATATAGTCCAGGAGTCCAGAAGTAGCAGAGTTTCTAAACTAAAATGGCAACCATGCCCTAGCCTTTGAAAAGAAAAAACACTACAGTGGCAATCAAGCCCTAGCCTTTGAAAAAACTGTCAAAAGTATAGCTGTCTCAAGCCACAAAAACAAGTGAAATGAATGAAAGTGACCTGAAAATTTGCAGGTTAGAAGAGGATTGGGTAAGCATCTGGTATAACAGCGCTGGTTCATTCTCATCACAACAAACAAATTTAAAAATCTTTCGATGATCTCTGCTCGTGCTTAATTAATGTGAAGTTAGGCTCACGACTAAGTCATTCCCCTCACTGATAACCAGAGAGTTCATAAAGACCCATTCATGAAAGAATTTGTGAGCTCAGACAGGAAATGATTTTAGCTCCCATTTTTTGGCAATCGCACCATCAATCTTTCCAAAAAAAAGAGATCAGAAGTGGAGTCCTGCTATCGTTTTTCTAGTGCCAAAATCACTTTAGGACGGATTCTGCAAATACAAAACAAAAGCCTTTGACTTCTATAAAAGAAGGATTTCCTTTATGTTTCTTAAGCCTTTGTCATTTGCTTGGAAGCAAGTTTCTCTAATTATTCACCATTGATGAACAGCGAAGCCAGAGAAAATGTCAAGGGCCCAGGATTTATCTTCTATCTGCGTCGTCCATATTTATTTCGCAACCAAGCAGACAATGTGTACTACTTCATCAAATCCAATGAAAGACCCACATGAACAACAAATGCCCAATGAAAATAATAATGCAATATTCCTACAAAACTCCAGGGAAAAGAAAAGTTCCAAGGAAAATGTTACCGAATGAAAACAATTTTTAGACAGTAGTTTACATGATATTTTGAGCATTTCTTGATCCCCTAATACAGCATAACTCCTCAGTTATCACGATTTGATAATCGACAACCTTTGAGTTAATTAACACAGTGGATATTTATTCTTTTTTTATGGGACTTGATCCACAAAGTTCCCAAACAGATAACAAATAACATACTGCAGATAAAATATGAGTAGCACTTGAAGTATACTGGTCTGCAAATAGTTATGTTTTTTCCTTTTTCACGGCAGTATTTTTTTTGGAGGTCTACTCCCTGCTTTTGGCACCTCATATCAGATCCCAAGAATCTTAATTTTGTTTGAAAGGTCATAAGAAGTGGGCACACATAAGTAATGATTTCAAGTCCTATCGATTTGAGAAGGTAATATACCAAATTATTTAGGCCTTAGTGAAGTGTAAACTAGAAAAGACTAACCATCAGAAAAAGAACTAACAATAAGTTCCTCAAATAGAAGGTTAGTTAAATAATTCATATATGGAATGACAAACCTCCCAATAACAACAGCTGCTAATGCTGTTGTACCAGAAGCAAGTCCAGCATCAGATGAGCATGCTTCTGCAAAAGCAGTGTCTGTCTGTAAAAAAGCTGATGTAATTACTCTTTCAATTTCCCTAGGGAAGTCTTCATCCTCAAAAATGAAACGTGGCAGATGATAACAGGCAAAGTCAGCAGCATGCCTGCCCCCATGCCCATCAAACACCTGATGCAAATAAACAAAAATATTTTGGATCACTTCACAAACAAGATAAGGAAAACACAAGAAAAAGTCATTCGTCTTGGGAAAATTGCCAACCTCAGCAACACTAGACAAAGCTTGAAGCTAAGCAAGCTAATCACTAACATTTCGAGTCAGTCTAGCAGGAAAGACTTGCCTTAATAGAGTGGTAAATAATTGAAAGCATGACCTGAGGCTACTAACAAGATTCTGAATATTTAGAAACTATGCCCAATCGCCACCGTTGATTATACGGAAGAAACAGAGACCAACACATCCACTGCAGTCTACAGCTACACATACTAATCCCCCTCAGAAGCAAACCATCAACATGGCCCGGTTTTAACTGGTGTTGAGTAGTGCAAGTGTTTGGTAAAAACAAACCCTATGGTCCAGCACTGTGACTTTATCAATGAGCAGTTTGCAGCCTGAAACCATAAAGGACCAGTCCACGGTGGTACCAGCATCTTTTATTTTGCACTTTTGCATTTCTATTTAATTTTTTGTAGCCATTTTTGGTGTTTGGCTATTCATATATCTTAACCAAAAAAAAATAGTTCATCAACTTTTTTATGAAAAACAAATATTTTTCACAAAACAAATTCACCGCAAAACAATGCTATGATATATAATATATGTCCAATCAGCAACAGCCAACCTCAACCACACTAACTATGCAAACACCATTCATAGACAAAAACAGACCCCAATTGAACTACTACTCTAAATAGCACCTCCAAACAGTTCGATTAGGTAAATGCATGAATGCCATCATTGCTACACACTAGCTCCTCCCTCATTCACACAAAAAGGAAACAAAGGAACATATATGTATGTTGCTAATATTTCACTAAAAATACCATCATCAATCATGGCCCCTATACATAAATGTTGCTATAATGCAGTGTATTTATACGTATTGCTATATTAGTCATTGTAGTATGCATGTTTATATGAGTATATATCAGTCCTCCTAGTATATTATAAATAAGTCTATAAATACAAGTATGTACACCAAACCCTAATTGAGAGGGTCATTCCAATCAGCTGTCTTCCTCCCTCTCTGTTCTCTACGAATGTGAAGCCTCATCATTAAAACATTACCATTCACATAGATATTACCACTATTTATTCACTACTTCCCTCAGTCTTACATATGCATCTGTATTTCCGGCAGTGTCCCTTGAAAGTCTCCACTTAACCAATATTCCTGTGTCCTTCCCCGCTCTTTCTCTGTACCCAACAACAGATGAATCACAGCTATTAATACAAGCCAGGCAGGAGCCAGACATTTAGAAATGGGGACCAACAACTATTTTAGTAGTTTTACGGAGCCATGACGTTTTCTTCAATTAGGGGGGCATCTTCTTGTATTTATTTACAAGCATATAACATCTTATATTCAAGAAACTTGAAGAGCAATGGCCCCCACAGTCATAGCTTATTCCCCCCTACCAGATGAAAGCACATATCTAACAAATTTTCAGTGTGTTGATCATGAGAGTTAGATGCAACCAAAAGGTTGATGCATTGTAATAGGGAGGTCACAAATTTAAACCACATAAATAACCTCTTTCCAATACATATGAAGGTTGCACCCC
>JAODPA010070246.1:0-31623 GCA_025585075.1 Nepenthes mirabilis | reverse complement strand
CTCGGGGTATGCCCCAGCGGTTAATGGTTTATCCCCAAGTCAAAATACTTGGTGATAAACTATCAAATTTGTAATTTTTTCTCCCATTAATCCAAAATTCTTACTTACCAAAAAAAAAATAAATTATAAGGACTTTGGAATTGACGGCGGCTTTTGTTGGTAATAAAAGTCAGGTCGTCACAGTTTTCTCCTTTCAGCTTTCAATTGTTGACACACAAAACACTTCTCAACAAAAGTTACAATATCTCTCTTAATGTTCTTCCACCAAAATATCTTTTTCAAATCCTGATACATTTTATTCATCCCCGGATGGATCGTATATCGGGATCGGTGAGCTTCCTTCAAGATTTTCTCCTTCAACTCTTTATCATCCGGCACTCACAAAAAATCTCTAAATCTCAACACTTCATCAGCTTGGACATTGAAATTAATCCGAGAGTCTTTACTTAAATCCCTTACGATTTCCATAAGAAAAGAATCATTTACTTACTTCTCCTTAACCTCATTTATCACCTTCGGCTGAATCTGAAAATACAATAAAATCATTTGGTTACCTTGAACATATCTTTTAATATCCCACTGATTCAAATAATCTAATATCTCCATCTGTTTTACCTGAAGATTTGCCACAAAGCTTGATCGATGGCTTAAATCATTGGAAACTACATTAGTTTTTCCTAGCTTATACTGAATCTCACAGTTATAATCCTTCAGAAAATCAAGCCACCTTCTTTACCTTATATTTAACTTTTTATGTGAGAATAAATATTTTAAACTTTTATGGTCTGAATAAATAAAAAACGTCTCACTATAAAGATAATGTCTCCAAATTTTTAGGGCAAACACTACTACAGCTAACTCCAGATCATAAGTTGGATAGATCTTTTCATGCACCTTTAGCTGTCTGGACCCATAAGCAACAACCTTGTCATTTTGCATCAATACACAACCCAAGCCCCGCTTCGGAGGCGTCACAATATACCTCAAAACCACCCGATCCCTCCAGAGTAGTCAGCACCGGAGCAGTCGTTAGGTGATCCTTCAATTTCTAAAAACTCTGATCACATTCTTCAATCCAAGGAACCTAGTCTCCTTCTTTGTTAGCTGAGTCAAAGTCATAACATTTTGTAAAAATTTCTCTATAAATCTCCTATAATACCCTGTCATATGGAGAAAACTTCTGATATCGGTCACTGAGGTAGGTCTACTCCAATTAATAATGGCCTCTACCTTCTTTGGGTCTACAACAATGCCTCCGTTTGAGATCCCAAGTCCCAAAAATATCACATTCTCAAGCCAAAACTCACATTTATTCAATTTAGTATATAGTTTCTCCTCACGAAGCACTTGGAGAACAATCCTCAAATGAGTCTCATGCTCTTCATGACTATTAGAATATATCAAAATATTATCAATAAATACCATCATAAATTTATCCAAATATGGTCTAAACACCCGATTCATCAGATCTATAAAAGCAGTAGGAGCATTAGTAAGACCAAAAGGCATAACACAAAATTCGTAGTGGCCATGTTTTATTCGAAAGGCTATCTTGGCCACATCCTCCTGGTTTATCCTCAACTGGTGATATCTTGGTCGCAAATTAATCTAAGAAAACACCTGAGATCCTTGTAATTGGTCAAATAAATCATCAATACGTGGTAATAGATATTTATTTTTGATCGTGATTTTGTTCAGTTCTTGATAATCCACACACAGCCACAAGGACCCATCTTTCTTCCTCACAAATTGTACCGGTGCACCCTACAGAGATACACTCGGCCTAATAAAACCCTTGTCTAACAATTCTTGTAATTGTAAGTTTAACTCTTTCAATTCAGTGGGCGCCATGCAATAAGGTACCTTTGAAATCGGTTTAGCACTGAGAATAACCTTAATTTCAAATTCAATTTCCCAATGAGGGGGTAGTCCAGGCAATTCCTCAGGGAATACATCCTCAAAATCACATACAACTAAAATGTCTCTAGCTGGCACACTATGACTCCCAATAGTGCTGCATATGCCAAAAAAGCTTGGCACCCACTTTTTATCAAATGTTTGGCATGTAACACGGAAATCAATAGGGGCATTTCCTTCTTCCTAATGCCTTAAAAGAAAAAAGGGTCAACTCCAGGAATATCAAAGCACACCCTTTTCAGAAAATAATCAATACTGGCATGAAATTTAGCTAGCCAGTCCATCCCCAAAATAATATCAAAATTGCTCATATCCAAAAACACTAAAGCCACCATCAAACGCATCCCATTCACCTAAACCTTACACTCCGAATACATAACATCAGTAATTATTAATGATCTGGTAGGTGTTGATACTGCCAAAGAATAATCTAGAGTCCTCGTAGTGGATACAATACAGCATGCAAATTGGGGGAAAACAAAGGAGTGCATAGATCCAGAATCAAATAAATCAGAAGCTAAAACTCCACAATTAAGAAGGGTTCCTTCAATGACGTTTGGAGATGCCTTAGTGTCCTGTACTGTCACCGCAAATGCTTTAGCCGAAATAGGTGGCCCTACTGACCACAATTATAACAAGCCCTCGACACTCTATAACAGGGCTTCCCCATGTGCTTCATCCTACAATGAATATAGTCAGTTGCTGATGCCTGAGAACTTGTCACTGACTGAACTTTAGCGATACTCTTTCCCTTATCCATCGTCTTCGCCTTTTTAGATGGCCCTAGATTTGATCCCGTACTATAACTTGTCATACTTGCTGCCATTTTGGCAAAGAACTTTTGAGTCTCCAACTCCCTTTCGAATATCAAAGCTCGATCTAAAATCTCCACATAGGTGTAGAACTTTTGAGTTATCAATTGCCTTCTAATATCATCTCTTAATCCCTACTGGAACTTTTTAGCCTTCCTTAATTCATCCTCCATAAAGTATAGTACATATCGGGACAATTTAGCAAACTTTGCTTCATATTCTGCCATTGTATGGGTCCCTTATCTCAGTCGCATAAATCCTTCCTCCTTCTGATCCTGGAGGCTAGAGGGGAAGTATTTTTCTATGAAAGCTTCTTCAAACATTCCCCAAGTAATATTATCATCGGGCACTCCCAACGCCCTCTTCTTTATGGCCCACCAGCAATCGGCTTCTCCTTCTAGTCTGTAAGCCGCAAAAGTGACCTTTTCTCGATCGGAGCACTAAATCATCATAAAAATCTTCTTCATCCTTTGAATCCAAATATCCGTCTTTCCGAGATCTGGTTCTCCCAAAAATTCAAGTGCTCTCTCCGCCATGAACTTATCATACATTGTCGGAGTGAATTCTTATTCAAAGTTCATATCCTCCAAAATTTACATCCCGAGGGTAGGATTGTTTTCTTGTTCTTAATTCAAAGTTCAAAAGCTCTCATCCTCCTTATTTACATCCCGAGAATAGGATGTTCAATTAGGCCTAATTGTTGCTTAACATCTCGCGGAAGGCGGACCACACGTCACTCCACAGACGGGGTCATTCTTATGGCATGCCGAGGAAATATAGGCTAAAGCCTCCATATAGTTTTGGAGCTCCTAATCATTAAAAACATGGATGTTTTTGAAAGTTTTTAACGAACAATTTCCTCCCTTTTATATCCCGAGAATAAGATGTTCAAAAGTTCTTAACAAATAATTCCTCCTTATTTACATCCCGAGTACAGGATGTTCAAAGTTCTTAACACATTTTAGGTGGCATAACTTTTACAAAATTTTCAGATAAAATAGTCTAAATAAGTTTAAACATTTCACCAAATAATAATTTTCCTCAAAACTCAAGATTTATAAATGCCCTATAATCCATTTTTGAGCTAGGGCTTAGGGCGAAGCTTTCAGTCGCAAATCGAACACAAAATACATGCCAAAAGACGAAATCGAAACCATACATTATCATATTTATGCATAAACAAAAGATATATCTAATAAATCAGGAGAAACATGCAAAATTTTTGAGCTAGGGTTTGAGGCAAACTATTCGGATATAAATCAAACACAAAACATGAGCCAAACAACAAATTCGAAGCCACATTTCATAATAATCATGTATAAACACAAAATCTAACCGTAAAATCATGAGAAACATGCATTATTTGTAACAACACATAAGGGATGGGGGTTTTAAAGTATAAATGTCAAAGTGGAGATATTAAAAAGTGGTAAAAATGGAAAACAAAGGTTAGGGTACACCGCCTTAGCCTGATTTATTGATTTTCTTACTCTGATCGGGCTAAAATCGGTGGAGAAACCTTCCTCCTTCTCTTTTCCCCTCTTCCTCCTTCGTGCTTTTGCTATCGAGCCTCCAAAACCCTTCCCCTTTCCCCTTTTTATAAATGAAAATCAAAGTTGGTGGGCTGAAAACATGACTGGCGCTCAAGCGCCCATCGAGCACGCAATGAGCGCAAGTCTAAACCAATGGACATCGCCTAGGTGGCCCGAGCGAATAGCGATCTTTGACCATTCTGTTTTCAGCATCTCCTTGGACACTCGAGCGAGCAGCGAGTGCAATACATTCCTTTTTCAGCACCTCCTTAGGTGCTTGAGCTAGCAGCATGCATAGGTTTTTCTGGAGCAATCTGTTTTTAGCGCCTACTGTTGGGCTCGAGCCTGCAGTGAGCTCGACCCTGCATCAACCTACACTATGATAACTTTTTTAATTTTTATAAATTCACTTATCCCAAACTTAATTATATTAATTATATTAACATAATGACTAGGATTATTATGTTCTAGAAACTGGGTTGTCACAACTGCACTCATCCATTATGGGAACCTGTTCATAGTTACCCTTTAGTTATCTTATGAATATGTTAATATTGAAGACTCTCATCATCAAATCCTTAATTTCTTGGGTAACCTACTTTTTAGAAATCCCCAATTAGCCTCATCGACTCTATTTGGATCCTCAAGATTAGTGCCGATTTTAGCACAACCTTGATAGCAACATTATTTGTCGGTCTGAAGATGAGACAGGGTAATCTTGTCTTTTAATAACTACCTCAAATTTCCTTATAACCGTATAATAACTTCTAGGTATGGCCCAACATGCCATCTAAACTTGGTACACATCTTCATCATGTAACTTGCAAGCATAGTGATATTAATTTCATCACCCCTCTTTTTTGACTCATCTAATACTTTAAAACCTGTGATCCCAATTGCAAATCAGAATACCCTTTTCAAGATTATCTACACTATTGTGGCAATTTGCTAATTATCTTAGTATCCTATCAAAGTCCGGTGCTTCACATAAAAGGAGATTAGCTAATTCATTCACAGACCTAAACCGGACACTAAGGATTTACCCATTAGGGGTTGACATCATCAGAGCTCATTCTAGTAACTTGGAACACACATACGAATTTGCACATATTCTTTGTGCACCGACTTACTATCTAATCTCAACTTCTAAACATCCCAATGTCAAATGGAGACGGAATTCTTAAAAAATTTGCCTTCAAAACTTCCTAAAAGATGGAGTGCAATACTGACAAGCCCACCATCAGTTTGCCTCATACTCAACTTAAAGGTAGCCAACTAGATTTCATCAACCAAAATACTTTTTCTATTTTGCCTATAACTGTTCATCTTCACATAGTCCAATAGAATCCTTCTCTTGGTGCCATATCCTTCCACCTAGACATTCAATAAATTATCATTCATCCATAATAAGCCTCAAAAGGGCCATCCATATGTTCGACTGATAGTTATTATTACAAACAACCTCGATTAGTGGCAATTCAATCATCCTAGAACCGCTAACCTCAAAGGAGATTTCAAATCAAATTTCCCAAATCAAACCTTATAACCCAGGGCTATGTTCCCATAGGCTTCCAGGCTTTGCCATCATCCATTTATCGGCAACATCATTCGCATTCCTATTTGGACACCAAAATTCACCTTCCAATTCCTAAGCCAATTTTTATCTGTGGTCGCCTCCTCCTAGGACACCATTATATAGATCCTTAGAATCATTAGACACTATCTATCTTCCAAAGTAATATTCTTAATTTTTTTTCCAAGGCAGAGACCTCAATTACTAACTCCAAACTATGGGTGGGGCAACTCTGATCATGAACTTCCTCCTCCCCCACTTAAACCAAAGGCATCTATCTACATATGATGTAAGAAAAACCTAATCTTGGATCTTTCCTTAGAAGCATCACATTCTACCCCACTGCATATACGACCATTATTCTTCCTAATCCATAATGTCTTCCTCAAACAAAGTTCCTACATCCCCATGATCCTATAGATTCTTTAAATATCCTAATGATCAAAACTCCTCAGTGACAACATATGGTCTAGAAGTGTGGTCTGTTGGCACAAATTCTTATCAAACGGTATGCAGGTAAGGCAATACTAATTTTCTAATTCCTCGATCAATCCTAGCTCATGCTCAAAATTTTATAATCTAATCTGCAGGGTATAATATCCTTATCAGTCTAATTCTCACTAATATGGTGGCTCGCCAAACAAGTTACCACCTAAAATTTGATCAAAGCTTATTACCTCAAAACAAACTAATTCAGCCCGAACCCTCGTATCTACAGTCACAAGAAAATGTCATGGTCATCGATTTAACTGACATAAGTCTATAATCCTCAAACAAGAGATAAACTTAAGAAACACAATATATAAAAGAAATTACAGATTTAGAACCCAACATCATGTATACTGAATAAAAAAATGGTACCTTCTACCATATTAGACAATACTTCTGCCTCCTTCGTAGAGTTTGCAAACACCTTGGTTGGGACAGTTAGTTTGGGCATTGGGGTTTGCTTCGAATGAGGACAATTTCTTACATTATATCCACCCTGACTGTGACGGAACGGATTTTTTTTTCCTCAAGCTTCCGTCAAGACAAGAATAGAGCTAACTTACAAGCACACAACTAATAATTATCCATAGTTTTCCCTACAACATTCATACACAGGATCACATGTGCCATCCATGGCACAAATCTATAAAAATATTAGCTACACTAATAGTTCAATAACGAGATGCCGTCTAGGACCTGTACAGTATATCCAAAGTTTAGAGCAGAAGCTAAACTAATAATCTACAGAAGCATAGTTTTTCCTTTTTACTATCTCATATATCATGCATTCTATACAAAATTCACATATCGATGAACATCCATAAATACAAGATCAGTATACAAAATCGCATGATCAGACAAGTCTTTACGTCAACTGCTCTCCCAAAATAACTCCAAATGCTTTAGGTCCTCAAAGTCTTCAAAAATTTCTCTTGATCACTTTTTCTCATCAGGCACTAACTCTACTATCTCATCTGGAAGGGAAAAAATAATAAAACAGTGAGTCGGGGCCCAACAAGGTACATACATATGAGCAATAAAACAGTGATGCAGAACGGTCATATAATTATGCATAAACAGAACGGTTAATCAGAATATAATCCAGGAAATAGAGAAAACATACTTTGACGGTATTAAACTTCAGAATCAGAAATCAGTAATCGGTAAACAGTAATCAGTAAATATTAATTAGCAAATGGAAAACTGTAAGCAGAAGTCGGTGCTTAGTATTTGGTAAACTACAAACAGTAATTGATACTCGGTAGACGGTAAATGGTACTCCATAATCGGTAATCGGTAACATAACATATCGGTAACAGACCTTGCCAGTATACCCTACTAGCTGAGGGGGCAAATAATCGTGGATAGATTGTATTCACTCTACACAATCCAAGGCCTGTGACTGTAATAGAGGTATCCCATCTCACGGGATCGGTACGGTTTGCCACCCGAAGGTAGGCCGGTAACGGTAATTCCTCCTGACCGTAACGCCTCGAGAAAAGGTGGACCACAAATAACTCCATGGATAGACTTATCCTCGATTACCACCGAAAAGTCCTAAGGCATGCCGAAGAACCTATCCGGACTGTAGTCAGTCCCGAGTCTTAATTAACAGTAACGGAAATAACCTTTTCATTGAAAACCTTCTTTCATAATCATAGTTTCACAATTTACTTTCAATTAACTTCAGAACATACGGTAACGGTTTAAAAACTCCTTCAGTTTTGCTTCAACGGTGCATAAAATTCTCATCAGTATAAGTCCGTGCAAATTTTCAGAAACAAATTATACAGGGAGCTTCTTTTCAATATCAATTAACTTTTATATAACAGGAGCTACAGTTAAAAATTATCAAAACCCCTTCATTTTTGTACTTAGGGCTTCGCCAAAACATTCAGACTCAAATCGATCTGTAAACATGTGCTTATTCATGAAATTATTGCCATAAATCCATACACATACATTAAATCATGCAATTTAACCAAAAATTCTCAATATTTTCGAGTTAGGGTTTCACATATACTTTTGGAAACAAATCGAACACTATTTACATGCATGTACATGAATTTGAAGCCAAAACTTGCAATAAATATAGGTAAACGCAAAATCTAACCGAAAGGAAACATGCTTCATTTACTTTAAACATGCATCAATATCATTTTAGAGCACTTTTATCAACTTTAAAGTAAGAGAAAACGGACAAAATAAAAAATAATGTCAGAAGTACACTTGCCTTGGCCCGATCAACCGTTATTTTTACCGGGAGTAGATTGAAACAAGTGATTCTCCTTTTTCCTCTTCTGTTCTTCCTCTTCTTCGTTCGTGCCTCTTCTCTTTCTCTCCCACTTTCCCTTTCCCCTTCAATTTATAATAAGACGAAATCAGAATGTGGGCAAAAGTCGGAGCTGCGCTCGAGCGCTCAGCGAGCGGGCCATATTCTTTTTTTTTGCACTCGAGCGCCCAACGGGCGAGCGGCGACATTCTGCCAAACATGCTCAAGCGCCCAGCGGGCATGCGGCGAATGGGGCAACTACTAGATTTTGCGCTCGCTGTAGCGCCTCGAGCACATAGTAGGTGCCATATGGCTGCTTGCTTATCTCGGTTATTTTTCTAATTTTTTACTTTCAACCATCATTTTTCACTATAAGTTTGGCTTCTTAATGATACTCATTGTTTTAATTACTTTAAAATTTTACGCTTTTTGTATACCCATATACCAAGTCCATCGGAAGACATTGCTATGGACTTTGTATTGGGTTCACCGAGGACTCCTAGGAATCATGACGCCGTTTGGGTTATAGTTGATCGGTTGACAAAATCAGCCCGCTTCTTGGCAATTAGGACGACCTATTCATGTGATAGGTTGGCTAGTTGCATGTGAATGAGATCATGAGGCTTCATAGAGTTCCTGCCTCCATTGTGTTTGATAGATATCCATATTTTGTCTCGAGGTTTTGGGAGAGCTTGCATAAGGAGTTGGGGATAGAGTTAAAATTCAGTATTGCATATCACCCCAAGACTAATGGCTAATTTGAGCATACCATTTAGATTCTTGAAGATATGTTGAGGGCTTCTGTTTTGGAGATGAAAGGGACTTGGGATGCTTATCTGGCACTAGTTGAATTTGCTTATAATAATAGCTATCAGGCTAGCATCGGCATGGCGTCTTTTGAGGTGTTATATAGGAGAAAATGTAGGTCGCCAATTCATTGGAAAGAAACTGGAGATAAAAAGATTTTGGGCCAGGAGATTATGAAAGAAATGACAGAGAAGATTAAACTGATCCATGATAACTTGAAGATTTCTCAAAGCTGACAGAAAAGCTATGCGGATAGGAGGAGAATATAATTGAGCTTTGAAGTGGCAGATCTTGTATTTCTAAAGGTCTCACAATTTAAGGTCATATTCTGGTTTGGAGTAAAGGGAAAATTGAAGTCGCGGTTCATTGGTCCTTTGAAGATTTTGGAAAGGGTCTAGGAGGTAGCCTACAGGTTAGTGTTACCACCAAGTCTGATGGGCATACACGATGTATTTCATGTATCGATACTTCGGAAGTATGTCCATGATCCTGCACATGTGATTGACTACGGATCCTTGGCTATCGACAAGGATTTGTCCTACATTGAGGAACCACTGCAGATTCTAAATCGAAAGGATCAGAGGTTGCATACGAAGACCATTCCCCGGGCGAAGATACTTTGGAGAAATCATTCACCGGAGGAGGCCACTTGGGAGTGCGAAGAGGAAATCCGAAGCAAATATCCCCACCTATTTTCTTGAGGTATGTAGTTTCGTTTAATTTCAAGGATGAAATTTCTTTAAGTGGGGGAGAGTGTGAGATTCAAAACCAAAAATATGATAATTGAGAGTAATTAAAATGATGATAATCATTAAGAGGCCAAGCATGCATTAAAAATGATGGTTAAAAGTAAAAAGTTGGGAAAATACCCAAGTTCAGCAAGTAGCCAAGTGGTGCTAGCCGTGCGCCCTAGGTGGGGCAGTGAGCACAAAAATCCAGTGGCCACCCACTCGCCGCATGCCAGGTGCGCTCGAGCGATCCCATGGCAGAAACCCCACGCTCGCCGTGTGCCCATAGGTGCTCGAGGTGAGCGCTGGCAAAGTGTAGCGCGCTCGCCGCGTGTCGAGTGCAGCCCCGACTTTTGCCACATTCTGACTTCGTTGAGGGGAAAAAGGAAAGTGGGAGAGAGACAGAGAAAGCACAAACGAAGAAGAGGAAGAAGAGAAGAGGAGAAAGGGGAAATTACTCGTTCCAATCCACTCCGGGTAAAAATAACGGTAGATTTGGTTAAGGCAAGTGTACTTCGGACGTTGTTTTTCGTTTTTACCATTTCCTCTTGCTTTAAAAAGTAATGAAAGTGCTCTAGATGTTATTGTTGCATGTTTAAAGTAAACGAAGCATGTTTCCCTTGATTGTTTGGTTAGATTTTGTGTTTATCCATATTTATTGCTAGTTTTGGCCTTGATTTCATGAATGAGAATGTAAATAGTGTTCGATTTTATTTTGGATGCTTGTGATGAAACCCTAACTCAAAAATATTAGGGATTTGTTGTTAAATTGAATGATTTAGCATATGTGAATGGATTTATGGCGTTAATTTCATGAATAAACGCATGTTCAGTGCTCGATTTGAGTTCGAAAGTTTTGGCAAAACCCTAGGTACGAAAATGAAGGGGTTTTAATGATTTTTAACCGTAACTCCTGTTATATAAAAGTTAAGTGGCATTGAAATGAAACTCTCGGTATAAATTGTTTTTAAAAAGTTTACACGGACTTGTTCCGATAAATTTTCATGCACTTTTGAAGTAAAACTGATGATTTTTTAGACCGTTACTGTATGTTCTGAACGTTCTGAAGTTAACCAAAGAAAAATTGTGAAACTTTGATTATGAAAGAACGTTTTCAGTTAAAAAGTTATTTATGATACTATTATTTAGGACCCAAGACTGATTACAGTCAGGTTAAGTTCTCTGACATGCCTTAGAACTTTACGGTGGTGATTGAGGATAACTCTGTCCAAAGAGTTATATATGGTCCGCCCTTCCTCGGGGCGTTATGGTCAGAAGAAAAGTTATGTTTCTGGCCTACCCACGGGAGGCACACTGTACTGTTCCTGCGAGATGGGATACTTCTGTTTAGTTTCTGGCATTGGATTATGTGGAGTGAACACAATCTATCCTCGATGATTCGCCCCCTCAGCTAGTAGGGTATACTGACAGGGTCCGTTATCGCTCAGTTCTGTTATCGTTCTACTCCACTACTGCTATGTTTTGTACCGCCATTACTGTACTGATTTCTACTCTGTACTGATTACTATTCTGTTTTGATATCAAAGAGAAGTTTCTGATTCCGCTTTCTAAAATATACTGATTACTGATTTCTGAATTCAAAATTTAATATCACCGAATTATTCTTTTTCTGTTTTTCAGGTTATATTCTGTTTAATAGTTCTATTTTTGCATAGTTTCATAACTGTTCCACATCACTACCTTACAACATATCTGCATGTACATTGTTGGGCCTCAGCCCACCATTTTATTATTATTTTTCGTTCCAGATAAAATTGTAGAGTTAGTGCCCGACGAGAAGAAGTGACCAAAAGTAATTCCTAAGCACTTCTAAGGACTTGAAGCATTTTGGGAGAACCAGTTGGATGTAAAGACTTGACTGGACATGTAATTTTGTATACAGATTTTGTATCTATGGATATTCATGCATATATGGATTTGTATAGAAATACATGCGATATTTGTGATGGTAAAAAGGAAAACTATACTTCTACAGGTTAATAGTTTAGCTACTGCTCTATACTTCTGGATATTTTGTACAGGTCTTAGACGGCATCTCATTTATGAACTGCTAGTGTAGTTGATGGTTTTATAGATTAATGCCTTGGACGGCACATGTGATCCTATGGATGCATGTTGTAGGAAGAATTGTGGTATAATTGATAGTTGTGTGCATATAATGGTTGATTATACAGGTTGTATTTTTGGATTTTCATCCAGTTATAAAGCAGACTCTGCCGAACTTTTTGTAAAAGTCTTGCCTTATATTTTAGTTCCCTAAGCCTGTTTCTATCTTGACGGAAGCTTCTGAGGAAAAAAAATCCATTCCGTTACAATTAGTATTAGAGAATTGAGATACCTTAGGAATTGATTGACCGAAAAGCAAAAGCATAGGTTTGAATCTCTACATTGAATTCCTGTAGGAATAGGTTGAGGAAGTTGAGGCAACTAGGACCCTTAAGAAATATGTTCTTAGGCTATGTTTAAATTTCCTTAAACAGTTGAATATTTCTTTTTCCTTCCATTGAATCCTTGTCCTTATAACATTGTGTTTATCTTGATTATAGGATGGCAAGTAGAAGAGGTAGAAGAAATGACCGTAGTGGGGCTGGCACGCCCTATGATTGAGAGGCTGCTTATATTGATTTGTTTGAGAGGATGACCAATGTTGTAGATTCTGTCGAGGAACGACACATGGCTCTGATTCCTGCACCCAAGCCAGCTCCGGCACTTCCTGGTCCCACGACGTATGACAGATTCATAGCGGAGCGAGTACCGAGCTTCCTAATAAAGCCCGATCCGATCGAAGCGGATGTGTTGTTAAAGGGGATGAATAAGCTATTTGCTATGATTGGGTGTACCGCTCGAGAGAAGGTCACCTTCGCGGTGTATAAATTGGAAGGTGAAGCTGATAGCTGGTAGAGTATGCAGAAAGGGCGATGGGAGTGCCCGATGATGTCATTACCTGGGAGATGTTTGAAGATGCTTTTATGGAGAAGTACTTCCCATCTAGCCTCCGAGATCAGAAGAAGCGGGAATTTACGAGGTTGAGGCAAGGAAACATGACGTTGAAGGAGTATGATGCCAGATTTACTGAGTTGTCCCGTTTTGCGCCATTCTATGTAGAGGATGAGCAGAGAAAGGGGAAGAAGTTCCAACAAGGTTATGGGATGACATTAGGAAGTCGGTGTCGATTTTAAAGCTCAAGACTTATGCTGAGATTCCGGATAGAGCGGTGATTTATGAGAAAGAAGCGGAGACGGAGAGACTCCATGCCAAGAGGATTGCTAGCCGAGCGAGAATTAGTACAGGATCTGTTGCGGGATGTTCTGGATGGTCCAAGAGGACTAGGACAGCTATCAAGCGAAAGAGTGTTGTACCGGATCTGTCAGTAATCGGTACTAGAGGGTCAGCTGAAGATTGTACTTTCTGTGGGAGGAGACATCTGGGGCAAGCATGCTGTAAGATGTCCGGAGCCTGTTTCAGATGTGGGCAGTAGGGCCACCCGCTCGGGGACTGTTCACTACCTCCGAGGCTAGAAAGAAAAAAGCCTACTATCTCGGCAAAGGCTTTTGCGGTGGCTGTTTAGGACCCGGAGGCATCTCGAAATGTCATGGAAGGTACTCTTTCTGTTTGTGGAGTTTCTGCATCTATCTTCTTTGACTCGGGATCTACCCATTCCTTTGTTTCTCTGCAATTTCCATGCTACATTGTATCTACCCCGTGTATTCTGGATTGTGAACTATCTATATGTACTCCCACTAGGTCCCCTGTGATTACAGATGTTATGTATCCGAGATGCATAGTTGAGGTGAATGGGAACTATTTGGTTGTGGACTTGGTATTGTTGAACATGGGTGATTTTGATGTGATTTTAGGAATATACTGGCTGGCCAAATATCATGCCAGTATTGACTATTTTCTGAAGAGGATTTGTTTTAATATTCTCGAAATGGAGCCCTTTTTCTTTTAGAGCATTAAGAAAAAGGGGGTGCCTGTATTGATCTTTACTTTACATGGTAAGCATTTGATGAAAGGTGGATGTAAAGCCTACTTGGCATATGCCTGCACTACTGGGAGTCATAGTGTGTCGGCTAAGGACATCCTGATTGTTTGAGACTTTGAGGATGTATTTCCAGAGGAGTTACCTATATTACCTCCACACCAGAAAATTAAGTTTGAAATTGCTATTGTTCCTGGTGTTTGTCCAGTTTCTAAGGCCCCCTATCGTATGGGTCCGACTGAATTTATGGAGTTGAAGTTGTAATTACAGGAGCTGTTGACAAGGGCTTTATCAAACCGAATGCATCTCATTAGGGTGCACCGGTATTGTTCGTGAGGAAGAAAGATGGGTCTTTGCGGTTGTGTGTTGATTATCGTGAGTTCAATAAAATCATGATTAAAAATAAATACCCTCTACCACGAATTGATGATTTATTTGATCAGTTGCAAGGACCTCGGGTGTTCTCGAAGATTGATTTGAGGTCCGATTATCATCAATTGAAGATTAAGCTGGAAGATGTGGCTAAAACTGCTTTTGGAACACGTTATGGCCATTATGAGTTCCTTGTTATGCCTTTTGGCCTTATGAATGATCTAGCTGCTTTTATGGATATGATGAATAGGGTGTTCAGGCCGTACTTGGATAAATTTGTAATGGTGCTCATTGATGATATCCTGATTTATTCAAAGGATTATGAGGAACACAAGGTTCATTTGAGGAGAGTACTTCAAGTGCTCCACGAGGAAAAATTGCATGCCAAGCTAAGTAAATCTGAATTCTTACTCGAAAGGGTGATATTTATGGGGCATGTGATTTCTGATGATGGTATTTCTGTTGATCGAAAGTCTGCATCCGAAAAATCCAAGGGATTCTCCGGCACTTAGGCCTTTTGCGGCGTGGCTTGAGGGTCTAGGGTTAGGTAGGAATTGAGGTCTTTCTCGGCTGGCCTCTTATACCTCTGATAAGCGTTGCAGGGTTCTGCAAGTGACGGACCTGTGGCCTGAATTGTGGCGCTGAGTGCTGTCCTGAAGCAATTTGGAACCCATAACTGCGCTGGGTTCTGAATTTTAGCTCTTGATTGATGTTCGTGGTTATCAGGAGTTAAGACTTGTTCATGAGTGCAGCTAAGTGTTGTGAAGATTTTGCCGCTATTGCAGCAGTCCATTGGCTATAACTGGCCATGCTGATTTGCTCCTATTGCTGAGTCGAGGGAACAGCTGCTGGACCGGTTGTAGCTACTCTTACTGTGTTGTGAAGTATGGTAAGGGCCATGTGTTTGATACCTCCTGCTGAAATGAGCTGTGATGGTATGATATGATACCTCCTTCTGCATTTTTTGTTGGTGTTTTAGCTGGGAGTGGATTTGGCGATGCCATGCTGAAGGTAGCCACTACTGGAATTTCTGAAACCGACTCTTTGTGGCTTGCTGATGCTGGTGAGCAACTGATCTCGATGCGGTTACGGGGCCCGGATGCTGATGGTATCGGTGATTGTACTGTGAAAATGGCTGGGTCGTGCTGTTCTCTGCATTAGTTGAACAGCTTAGTGCTGTGTTGATTATGTTGACGTTGCAGCACTCCATCGGCTATAACTTGTCTTCCTGATATGCTACTTATACCGAGTCATGGGAGCAGCTGCTGGTTGATATGAAAGGTGCAGCTTCTCTCTTGCTGTGTTGTGATGCATGGTATAAAGTTACGTGCTTGATAACTCCTGCTGGAATGTGCTGTGTTGGTATGATATGATTCCTCCTTATGCAAATTTTGTTGGTTTTTTAGCTAGGAGTGGAAAGTGGCGCTGCCCTGCTGAAGGTAGTTACTGTTGGAAATGCTGAAACTTGCTCTTGGTGGCTTGCTGATGATGGTGAGCAGTTGATCCTGATGTGGTTGCTGGGCTGGGATGCTGCTGGTGCTAGTGACTGTACTGTGTAAATGGTATAGAATCGAGTTGCCAAATTTTAGTGGTGATAGCCATGTGGTGTGGTGCAGAATTAGTCTCAGCTCCTGTTTGTTTTTTCCTAGTCTATCAGCTTTTTCAGCTTGATTTCTAGTTTTTTTATGACTGGTATTATGCTGTTTCATGACTTGTATCATAGTGATTAGGGGCTATCCCTGGTACTATTCTGTACTTCTAAGTCGGTATAATACTTGGATTAGAACATAGGTGTTGTAATTTCTTTTCCTTTTTAATGCATTTTACTTATTTCTTAAAAAAAAGTATTTCTGTGGATTCTAGGAAAGTAGAGGCTGTTACAAACTGGAGCAGGCTGGCTTCTTTGACTGAGGTTAGGAGCTTTCTGGACATGGAGGGATATTATAGACCTTTTGTAGAGAATTTCTCATAGATTGCTATGCCTCTGGCTCAATTGTTAAAGAAGGAGGTTAAGTTTGTGTGGACTGAGGAGAGTGATTTGAGCTTCCAGGAGTTAAAAGTTCGTTTGACTACCGCTCCAGTGTTGATTATTCTAGAGGGTTTAGGCGGCTTTGAGGTGTACTGCGACACCTCTAAGGCAGGTCTAGGATGTGTATTGATGCAGCACGGTAAAGTTATAACTTATGGATCTTGACAACTGAAAGTGCATGAGAAGAACTATCGTACTCATGATTTGGAGCTTGCTGCTGTTGTTTTTGCCATGAAAATTTGGAGACATTATTTGTATGGTGAAAAGTTTCTTGTGTATTCTGATCATAAAAGTTTAAAGTACCTGTTTTTACAAAAGGAACTTAACATTAGGCAAAGGAGATGGCTTGATTTCTTGAAGGATTATGACTGTGAGATACAGTATAAGCCAAGGATGGCCAATGTAGTTGCGGACGCATTGAGTCGCCGATTGGGATATGTGGCGCACTTGCAGATCAAGCAGATGAAAATGTTAGATTATCTGAAACAATGTGATATCCAACGTGACGCTAAAGGTGATAAAATGCTCCTGTCGTACTTTCAGATCCAATCGGAAGTATTTAGTGAAATTAAAGAGTTGCAAGCGAATGATCCGTTCCTTATGGATGTTGTTAGTGATCTGAGTAAGGAGTCCCGAGCTGATTTTAACGTCTGGATTAATGCAGTGTTGATATTTAGAGACCGATTATGTGTACTAGATGATAGAGAATTGAAGGAGAAGATTTTGAAGGAGGCTCATTGGTCCCGTTATACGATTCACCCTGGCATGAATAAATTGAATCAAGATCTGGAGAAAACCTTATGGTGGAGGAATATGAAGAGAGATATCATGGCTGATGTGGAAAAATGCCTAGTATGTCAGCAACTAAAGGCTGAGAGGAGGAAGCCATCTAGATTGTTACAGCCTATGCTAATCTCGAGTTGGAAATGGGAAGACATTGCTATAGACTTTGTATTGGGTTTACCGAGGACTCGTAGGAATGATGACGCCATTTGGGTTATAGTTAATCGGCTAATAAAATCAGCTCACTTCTTGGTGATCAGGATGACCTATTCGCGTGATAGGTTGGCTCAGTTGTATGTGAATGAGATCGTGAGGCTTCATGAAGTTTCTGCCTTCATTGTGTTTGATAGAGATCCATGTTTTGTCTTGAGGTTTTGGGAGAGCTCATATAAGGAGTTGGAGACAGAGTTAAAATTTAGTACTGCATATCACCCCCAGACTGATGGCTAATTTGAGCGTACCATTCTGATTCTTGAGGATATATTGAGGGCCTCTATTTTGGAGATGAAAGGGACTTGGGACGCTTATCTGGCACTAGCTGAATTTGTTATAATAACAGCTATCAGGCTAGTATCAACATGGCACCTTTTGAGGAGTTATATGGGAGAAAATATAGGTCGTCGATTCACTGTGAGAAAATTGAAGAAAAAAGAATTTTGGGCACGGATCGAATTGAAGATAACTTGAAGATTTCTCAAAGCCAACAGAAAAGCTATGCGGATAGGAGGAGGATCGAATTGAGCTTTGAAGTGGGAGATCTTGTATTTCTGAAGGTCTCACCGTCCAAAGGCACATTCCGGTTTGGAGTAAAGGGAAAATTGAAGCCGTGGTTCATTGGTCCTTTTGATATTCTTGAAAGGGTCGGGGAGGTAGCCTACAGGTTGGCGTTACCACCCAGTCTGATGAGCATACACGATGTATTTCATGTATCGATACTTCGGAAGTACGTCCACGATCCTGCACATGTGATCGACTACGGATCCTTGGCTATCGAGAAGGATTTGTCCAACATTGAGGAACCACTGTAGATTCTAGATCGAAAGGATCAGAGGTTGCGTAAGAAGACCGTTCCCCTGGTGAAGATATTTCGGAGAAATCATTTATCGGAGGAGGCCACTTGGGAGCGCAAAGAGGAAATCCGAAGCCAATATCCCCACTTGTTTTCTTGAGGTATGTAGTTTCGTTTAATTTCGAGGATGAAATTTATTTAAGTGGTAGAGAGTATGAGGCCCCGAAACCAAAAACATGATAATTGGGAGTAATTAAAATGATGATAATCATTAAGAGGCCAAGCATACATTGAAAATGATTGTTGAAAGTAAAAAGTTGGGAAAATACCTGAGTTCAGCAGCAGCCGAGTTGCGCCTGCCGTGTACTTGAGGCGCAGCAACGAGCCCAAAAATCCAATGGACACCCGCTCGCCGTGCACCAGGCGCGCTCGAGCGAGCGCCTAACAGAAACCCCACACTCACTGTGTGCCCGCTCGGTGCTCGAGGTGAGCGCTGGTAAAATGTAGCGCACTCGTCGTGCGCTCGACCCGTGCTCAAGCGTAGCCCCAACTTTTGCCCACATTCTGACTTTGTTTTTGTTATAAAATGAATGGGAAAAAGGAAAGTGGGAGAGAGAGAGAGAGCATGAACGAAGAAGAGGAAGAAGAGAAGAAGAGAAAGGGAAAATCATTCGTTCCAATCCACTCCGGGTAAAAATAACGGTAGATCGGGCTAAGGCAAGTGTACTTCGGACGTTGTTTTTTGTTTTTACCATTTTCGCTTGCTTTAAAAAGTAATGAAAGTGCTCTAAATGTTATTGTTGTATGTTTAAAGTAAACGAAGCATGTTTCCCACGATTGTTCGGTCAGTTTTTGTGTTTACCCATATTTATTGCAAGTTTTGGCCTTGATTTCATGAATGAGCATGTAAATAGTGTTCAATTTTATTCCGGATGGTTGTGATGAAACCCTAACTCAAAAATATTGGGGATTTTTTGTTAAATTGCATGATGTAGTATATGTGATTGGATTTATGACATTAATTTCATGAGTAAACGCATATTTAGTGCTCGATTTGAGTCCGGAAGTTTTGACGAAGCCCTAGGTATGAAAATGAATGGGTTTTAATGATTTTTAACTGTAACTCCTGTTATATAAAAGTTAATTGGAATTGAAATGAAGCTCCCGGTATAAATTGTTTCTGAAAAGTTTACACGGACTTGTACAGATAAATTTTCATGCACTTCTGAAGTAAAACTAATGGTTTTTTAGTCCGTTACTGTATATTCTGAACGTTTTGAAGTTAACCGAAGGGAAATTGTGAAACTTTGATTATGAAAGAAGGTTTTCAGTTAAGAAATTATTTCTAATACTATTATTTAGGACCCAGGACTGATTACAGTCAGGTTAAGTTCTTCGGCATGCTTTAGAACTTTACGGTGGTGATTGAGGATAACTCTGTCCATGGAGTTATATGTGGTCTGTCCTTCCTCGGAGCGTTATGGTCAGAAAGAAAGTTATGTTTCTGGCCTACCTTCGAGAGGCACACGGTATTGTTCCTGTGAGATGGAATACTTCTCTTTAGTTTCTGGCCTTAGATTATGTGGAGTGAATACAATCTATCGTCGATGATTCACTCCCTCAGCTAGTAGGGTATACTGGCAAGGTCTGTTATCGCTCTGTTCTATTACCATTCTGCTCCGTTACTGCTCTATTCTGTACCGCCATTACTGCACTGATTTCTGCTCTGTACCGATCACTGTTCTGTTTTGATATGAAAGAGAAGTTTCTGATTCTACTTTCTAAATTATACTGATTACTGATTACCGATTACTGACTACTGATTTCTGAATTCTGAATTTAATATCACCGAATTATACTTTTTCTGTTTTTGAGGTTATATTCTGTTTAACAGTTCTATTTCTGTATAGTTTCGTGGCTGTTTTGCATCACTACTTTACTGCATATCTTCATGTACATTGTTAGGCCCCGGCTCACTATTTTATTATTTTTTTCCCTTCCAGATGAGACTGTAAAGTTAGTACCTGACAAGAAAGAGTGACCAAAAGCAATTCCTGAAGACTTTTGAGGACCTGAAGCATATTGGGAGAACCAGTTGGATGTAAAGACTTGACCGGACATATGATTTTGTATATGGATTTTGTATCAATGGATATTCATGCATATATCGATTTGTATAGAAATACATGCCGTGTATGTGATGGTAAAATGGAAAACTATACTTCTGCAGGTTAATAGTTTAGCTTCTACTCTATACTTCTGGATATTTTGTATAGGTCCTAGACGACATCTCATTTATGAACTACCAGTGTAGTTGATGGTTTTATAGATTAATGCCTTGGATGGCACATGTGATCCTGTGTATGCATATTGTATGAAGAATTGTTGTATAATTAACAGTTGTGTGCATGTAATGGTTGATTATACAGATTGTATTTTTGGGTTCTCATCCAATTATAAAGGAGACTCTGTCGAAAATTTTGCAGAAGTCTTGCCATATATTTTAGTCCTCTAATCCTATTTCTGTCTTTACAGAAGCTTCTGAGGAAAAAAAATTCATTCGGTCACAATTAGTATTAGAGAATTGAGAAACCTTAGGAATTAATTGACTGAAAAGCAGAAGTATAGGTTTGAATCTCTACATAGAATTCCTGTAGGAATAGGTTGAGGAAGTTAAGGCATCTAGGACCCTTAAGAGATTGGTTCTTAGGCTATGTTTAAATTTCCATAAACAGTTGAATATTTCTTTTTCCTTCTATTGAATCCTTGTCCTTATAATATTGTGTTTATCTTGATTATAGAACGGCAATTAGAAGGGGTAGAAGAAATGATCCTAGTGGGGTTGGCACGCCCTATGATAGAGAGGCTGCTTACATTGATTTGTTTGAGAAGATGACCAATGTTGTAGAATCTATCGAGTAGAGACACATGGCTCCGGTTCCTGCACCCGAGCCAGCTCCAGCACTTCTTGGCCCCACGACATATGACAGATTCACAGCGGAGCGAGCACCGGGCTTCCTAATGAAGCCTGATTCGGCGGAACTGGATGCATGGTTAAAGAGGATGAAGAAGATATTCGCTATGATTGGGTGTACCGATCGGGAGAAGGTCACCTTCGCGGTGTATAAATTGGAAGGTGAAGCTGATAGCTGGTGGAGTATGGAGAAAGGGCGATGGGAGTGCCCGATGATGTCATTACCTAGGAGATGTTTGAGGATGCTTTTATGGAGAAGTACTTCCCATCTAGCCTCCGAGATCAGAAGAAGCAGGAATTTATGAGGTTGAGGTAAGGAAACATGACGGTGAAGGAGTATGATGCCAAATTTATTGAGTTGTCTCGTTTTGCGCCATTCTATGTAGAGGATGAGCAAAGAAAGGCGAAGAAGTTCTAACAAGGGTTACCGGATGACATTAGGAAGTCGGTGTCGATTTTAAAGCTCCAGACTTTTGTTGAGATTCTGGACAGAGCGGTGATTTATGAGAAAGAAGCGGAGATGGACATATTCTATGCCAAGAGGACTGCTAGCCGAGCGGGAGTTAGTACCGGATCTGTTGCTGGATCTTCTGGACCGTCCTAGAGGACTAGGACAGTTGACAAGCGAAAAGTGTTGTATCGGCTCAGTTAGTAACTTGTTTAAGAGGGTCAGCAGAAGATTGTACTTTCTGTGGGAGGAGACATCCGGGCTAAGCATGCCGTAAGATGTCGGGAGCATGTTTCACATGTGGGCAGTAGGGCCACCCGCTCAGGGATTGTCCACTACCGCTGAGGCTAGAAGGAAAGAAGCCTACTTTCTCGGCAAAGGCTTTCGCGGTTGCTGTTCAAGACCCAGAGGCATCTCCAATGTCGTGGAAGGTACTCTTTCTGTTTGATGAGTTTCTGCATCTATTTTCTTTGACTCGGGATCTACCCATTCCTTTATTTCTCTAGGATTTGCATGCTACATTGTATCTGTCCCGTGTATTCTGGATTATGAACTGTCTGTATGTACTCCCACTGGGTCCCCTGTGATTACGGATGTTATGTCTCCGGGATGCATAGTTGAGGTGAATGAGAATTATTTGGTTATGGACTCGGTGTTGTTGAACATGGGTGATTTTGATGTTATTTTAGGAATGGACTGGCTGGCCAAATATCGTGCCAGTATTGACTGTTTTCTGAAGAGGATTTATTTTAATATTCCTAGAATGGAGCCCTTTTTCTTTTAGGACATTAAGAAAAAGGGGGTGCTAGTATTGATCTCTACTTTACATGCTAAGCATTTGATGAAAGGTGGATGTAAAGCTTACTTGGCATATGCCTGCACTACTGGGAGTCATAGTGTGCCTGCTAAGGACATCCTAATTGTTTGAGACTTTGAGGATGTATTTCAAGAGGAATTACTTGATTACCTCCACACCGAAAAATTGAGTTTCGAATTGCTATTGTTCTTGGTGTTATTTCAGTTTCTAAGACCCCCTATCGTATGGGTCTGACAGAATTGAAGGAGTTAAAGTTATAATTATAGGAGCTAATAGACAAGGGCTTTATCAGACCGAGTGCATCTCCTTGGGGTGCACCAGTATTGTTCGTGAGGAAGAAAGATGGGTCTTTGTGATTGTGTGTTGAATATCGTGAGTTGAATAAAATCACGATTAAATATAAATACCCACCCTCTACCGCGAATTGATGATTTATTTGATTAATTGCAAGGATCTCGGCTGTTCTCAAAGATTGATTTGAGGTTTGGCTATTATCAATTGAGGATTAAGCCGGAAGATGTGGCTGAAACTGCTTTTCGGACACGTTATTGCCATTATGAGTTCCTTGTTATGCCTTTTGGCCTTACGAATGCTCCAACTTCTTTTATGCATCTGATGAATAGGGTGTTCAGGCCATACTTGGATAAATTTGTGGTGGTATTCATTGATGATATAGTGATTTATTCAAAGGATTTTGAGGAACACAAGATTCATTTATGGAGAGTACTTCAAGTGCTCCATGAGAAAAAAATTTATGCCAAGTTGAGAAAATCTGAATTCTGCCTCGAAAGGGTGATATTTTTGAGGCATGTGATTTCTGATGGTGGTATTTCTATGGATCCAAAGTCTGCATCCAAAAACTCCAAGGGATTCTCCGACACTTAGGCCCTTTGCCAGGTGGCTTGAGGGTCTGGGGTTGGGTAGGAATTGAGGTCTCTCTCGGCTGGCCTCTTATACCTCTGATAAGCGTTGCAGGGTTCAACAAGTGACGGACTAGTGGCTTGAATTGTGGGGCTAAGTGCTATCCTGAAGCAGTTTGGAACGCATAACTGCATTGGGTTCTGAATTTTAGCTCCTGATTGATGTTCCTGGTTATTAGGAGTTGAAACTTGTTCCTGAGTGCAGCTAGGTTCTATGAAGATTTTTCCGCTATTGTAGCAGTCCATTGGCTATAACTGGCCATGCTGATTTACTCCTGTTGCTGAGTCACGGGAAAAGCTACTGGACAGGTTTCAGCTACTCTCTTACCATGTTGTGAAGTATGGTATAAGGCCATGTGTTTGATGCCTCCTGCTAAAATGAGCTGTGATGGTATGATATGATACCTCCTTCTACATTTTTTGTTGGTGTTTTAGCTGGGAGTTGATTTGGCGATGCCATGCTGAAGGAAGCCGCTACTGGAATTGCTGAAACTGACTCTTTGTGGCTTGCTAATGCTGGTGAGCAGCTGATCCCGATTTGGTTGCTGGGCCCAAATGCTGATGGTGTCAGTGATTGTACTGTGAAAATGGCTGGGTCGTGCTGTTCTCTGCATTGGTTGAACAGCTTAGTGCTGTGTAGATTATGTTGATGTTGCTACAGTCCATCAATTATAACTAGTCTTGCTGATATGCTATTGATACCGAGTCGTGGGAGCAGCTGCTGGATGCTATGAAAGGTACAGCTTCTCTCTTGTTGTGTTGTGATGTATGGTATAAAGCTATGTGGTTGATACATCCTACTGGAACGTGCTGTGTTGGTATGATATGATACCTCCTTCTGTAAATTTTGTTGGTTTTTCAGCTGGGAGTGGAAAGTGGCGCTGCCCTGCTGAAGGTCGTTACTGCTGGAAATGCTGAAACTAGCTCTTGGTGGCTTGCTGATAATGGTGGCAGATGATCTTGATGTGGTTGCTGGGCTGGGATGCTGTTGTTGCTAGTGATTGTACTGTGTAAATGGTATAGAACTGAGTTGGTAAATTTTAGTGGTGATAGCCATGTGGTGTGGTGCTGAATTAGTCTCAGCTCCTGTTTTTTTTTTTCCTAGGCTATCAGTTTTTTCAGCTTGATTTCTAGTTTTTTTATGATTGGTATTATGTTGTTTCATGACTTGTTTCATGGTGATTAGGGGCTATCCCTGGTACTATTCTCTACTTCCAAGTCGGTATAATTCTTGGATTAGAACATAGGTGTTGTAATTTCTTTTTCTTTTTAATGCATTTTACTTACTTACCAAAAAAAAGTATTTCTGTGGATTCTAGGAAAGTAGAGGCTGTTACAAACTGGAGCAGGCTGGCTTCTTTGACTGAGGTTAGGAGCTTTCTGGACATGGAGGGATATTATAGACCTTTTGTAGAGAATTTCTCATAGATTGCTATGCCTCTGGCTCAATTGTTAAAGAAGGGGTTAAGTTTGTATGGACTGAGGAGAGTGATCTGAGCTTCCAGGAGTTAAAAGTTCGTTTGACTACCACTCCAGTGTTGATTATTCTAGAGGGTTTAGGAGGCTTTGAGGTGTACTGTGACACCTCTAAGGCGGGTCTAGGATGTGTATTGATGCAGCATGGTAAAGTTGTAACTTATGGATCTAGATAACTGAAAGTACATGAGAAGAACTATCCTTCTCATGATCTGGAGCTTGTTGCTGTTGTCTTTGCCTTTAAAATTTGGAGACATTATTTGTATGATGAAAGGTTTCTTGTGTATTCTGATCATAAAAGTTTAAAGTACCTGGTTTCACAAAATGAACTAAATATGAGGCAAAGGAGATGGCTTTGTTTTTTGAAGGATTATGACTGTGAGATACAATATAAGCTAGGGATGGCCAATGTAGTTGCGGACGCATTAAGTTACCGATTGGGGTATGTGGCGCACTTGCAGATCAAGCAGATGGAAATGTTAGATTATCTAAAACAATGCGATATCCAACGTGACGCTAAAGGTGATAGAATGCTCCTGTCGTACTTTCAGATCCAACCGAAAGTAGTCAGTGAAATTAAAGAGATGCAAGTGAATGATCCGTTCCTTATGGATGCTGTTAGTGATCTGAGTAAGGTGTCCTGAACTGATTTTAACGTCCGGACTGATGGAGTGTTGAGGTTTAGAGACCGATTTTATGTACCGGATGATAGAGGATTGAAGGAGAAGATTTTGAAGGAGGCTCACCGGTCCCGGTATACGATTCACCCTGGGATTAATAAAATGTATCAGGATTTGAAAAAAACCTTATGGTGGAGGAATATGAAGAGAGATATCATGGCTTATGTAGAAAAATACCTAGTATGTCAGCAACTGAAAGTTAAGAAAAGGAATTCTTCTAGATTGTTACAGCCTATGCCAATCCCGAGTTGGAAATGGCAAGACATTGCTATGGACTTTGTATCAGGTTTACCAAGGACTCCTAGGAATCATGACGTCGTTTGGGTTGTAGTTGATCTGCTGACAAAATCATCACACTTCTCGGTGATCAGGACGACCTAGCCACGTAATAGGTTGGCTCAGTTGTATGTGAATGAGATTGTGAGGTTTCATGGAGTTCCTGCCGTTATTATGTCTGATAGAGATCCACGTTTTGTCTCAAGGTTTTAGGAGAGCTTACATAAGGAGTTTGGGACAGAGTTAAAATTCAGTACTACATATCACTCTCAGACTGATGGCCAATCTGAGCGTACCATTCTGATTTTTGAGGATATGTTGAGGGCCTCTATTTTGGAGATGAAAGGGACTTGGGACGCTTATTTGGCACTAGCTAAATTTGTTTATAATAATAGCTATCAGGCTAGCATCGGCATGACACCTTTTGAGGCGTTACATGGGAGAAAATGTTGGTCGCCGATTCGCTAGGAGAAAACTAGAGATAAAAGGATTTTAGGCCCAAAGATTGTGAAAGAAACGGCAGAGAAGATTAAACTGATCTATGATAACTTGAAAATTTCTCAAATCCGACAAAAAAGCTATGCGGATAGGAGGAGGATAGAATTGAGCTTTGAAGTGAGAGATCTTGTATTTCTGAAGGTCTCACCGTTCAAAGGCACATTTCGGTTTGGAGTAAAGGGAAAATTGAAGCCGCGGTTCATTGGTCCTTTTGAGATTCTTAAAAGGGTCGAGGAGGTAGCCTACAGTTGGCGTTACCACCTAGTCTGACGGGCGTACACAATGTATTTCATGTATCGATTCTTCGAAAGTACATCCACAATCCTACACATGTGATCGACTACGGATCCTTGGCTATCGACAAGGATTTATCCTACATTGAGGAACCACTACAGATTCTAGATCGAAAGGATCAGAGGTTGCGTATGAAGACCATTCCCTTGCTGAAGATACTTTAGAGAAATCATTCATTGGAGCAGGCCACTTGGGAGTGCAAAGAGGAAATCCGAAGCAAATATCCCTACTTATTTTCTTGAGGTATGTAGTTTCGTTTAATTTTGAGGATGAAATTTCTTTAAGTAAGGGAGAGTGTGAGGCCCCGGAACCAAAAATATGATAATTGGGAGTAATTAAAATGATGATGATCATTACGTGGCCAAGCATGCATTGAAAATGATGGTTGAAAGTAAAAAGTTGGGAAAATACCTGAGTTTAGCAAGCAGCCGAGTGGCGCCTGTGGTGTGCCCGAGGCACAGCAGCGAGCGCAAAAATCTTGTTGCCACCCATTTGCCGTGCACTAGGCGCGCTTGAGCGAGCGACTGACAGAAACGCCACGCTCGCTGTGTGCCCGCTGGGTGCTCGAGGTGAGTGCTGGCAGAATGTAGCGTGCTCACCGCACGCTTGACACGTTTTGCCCGCATTCTGACTTCGTTTTTGCTATAAAGGGGAAAAAGGAAAGAGGGAGAGAGAGAGAGAGCACGAACAAAGAAGAGGAAGAAGAGAAGAGGAGAAAGGGGAAATCACTCGTTCCAATTCACTCCGGGTAAAAATAGCGGTAGATCAGGCAAAGGCAAGTGTATTTCAGACGTTATTTTTCGTTTTTACCGTTTCCGCTTGCTTTAACAAGCAATGAAAGTGCTCTAAATGTTATTGTTGCATGTTTAAAGTAAATGAAGCATGTTTTCCCTCGATTGTTCGGTCAGATTTTGTGTTTACCCATATTTATTGCAAGTTTTGGCGTTGATTTCATGAATGAGCTTGTAAATAGTATTCGATTTTATTCCGAAAACTTGTGATGAAACCCTAACTCAAAAATATTGGGAATTTTTGGTTAAATTGCATGATTTAGTATATGTGAATGGATTTATGGCATTAATTTCATGAATAAACGCATGTTTAGTGCTTGATTTGAGTCCGAAAGTTTTGGCGAAGCCCTAGGTACGAAAATGAAGTGGTTTTAATGATTTTTAACCGTAACTCCTGTTATATAAAAGTTAATTGGCATTGAAATGAAGCTCCCGGTATAAATTATTTTTGAAAAGTTTACTCGGACTTGTACCGATAAATTTCCATGCACTTCTGAAGTAAAACTGATGGAGTTTTAGATCGTTACTGTATGGTCTGAACGTTCTGAAGTAAAGCAAAGGGAAATTGTGAAACTTTGATTATGAAAGAAGGTTTTCAGTTAAGAAGTTATTTCTGATACTATTATTTAGGACCCATGACTGATTACAATCAGGTTAAGTCTTCGGCATGTCTTAGAATTTTACGGTGGTGATTGAGGATAACTCTATCCATAGAGTTATATGTGGTCCGCCCATCCTTGGGGCGTTAGGGTCAGGAGGAAAGTTATGTTTCTAGCCTACCTTCGGGAGGCACACCGTACTGTTCCTGTGAGATGGGATATTTCCGTTTAGTTTCTGGCATTAGATTATGTAGAGTGAACACAATCTATCCTCGATGATTCAGCCCCTCGGCTAGTAGGGTATACTGGCAGGGTCCGTTATTGCTCTGTTTTGTTACCGTTACTACTTTGTTCTGTACCGCCGTTACTGTACTAATTTCTGCTCTGTACCGATCACTGTTTTATTTTGATATGAAAGAGAAGTTTCTGATTCTGCTTTTTGAATTATACTGATTACTGATTATCGATTATTGATTTCTGAATTCTAAATTTAATATAACCGAATTATGCTTTTTCTATTTTCAAGGTTATATTCTGTTTAATAGTTCTATTTCTGTGTAGTGTCATGACTATTCTGCATCACTACTTTACTGCATATCTGCATGTACATTGTTGGGCCCCGGCTCACCATTTTATTATTATTTTTCCTTCCAGATGAGATTGTAGAGTTAGTGCCCGATGAGAAAGAGTGACCAAAAGCAATTCTTGAAGACTTTTGAGGACCTAAAGTATTTTGGGAGAACCAGTTGGATGTAAACACTTGACTGGACATATGATTTTGTATATGGATTTTGTATCTTTGGATATTCATGCATATATGTATTTGTATAGAAATACATGCGATGTATGTGATGGTAAAAAAGAAAACTATGCTTCTGCAGGTTAATAGTTTAGTTTCCGCTTTATATTTCTGGATATTTTGTACAGGTCCTAGATGGCATCTCATTTATGAACAGCTAGTGTAGTTGATGGTTTTATAGATTAATGACTTGGATGTCACATGTGATCCTGTGTATGCATATTGTAGAAAGAATTGTTGTATAATTGACAGTTGTGTACATATAATGGTTGATTATACAGGTTATATTTTTGGATTTTCATCCAATTATAAAGAAGACTCTGCCAAACTTTTTGTAAAAGTCTTGCCTTATATTTTAGTCCCCTAAGCCTGTTTCTGTCTTGACGGAAGCTTCTGAGGAAAAAAAATCCATTCCGTTACAATTAGTATTAGAGAATTGAGATACCTTAGGAATTGATTGACCGAAAAACAAAAGCATAGGTTTGAATCTCTACATTGAATTCCTGTAGGAATAGGTTGAGGAAGTTGAGGCAACTAGGACCCTTAAGAAATTGGTTCTTAGGCTATGTTTAAATTTCCTTAAACAGTTGAATATTTCTTTTTCCTTCCATTGAATCCTTGTCCTTATAACATTGTATTTATCTTGATTATAGGATGGTAAGTAGAAGGGGAAGAAGAAATGACCGTAGTGGGGCTGGCACGCCCTATGATAGAGAGGCTGCTTGTGACGGACCGGATTATTCTCCATTGAATAACCTCCGTCAATGGTAACACAACACTAATTGGTCTCCCCGATCAGCCACTACTTAAAATCTTGAGTCCTCAAAATCACGCAATCACAAGCCACAAGCTTGGGAAGGCATTATCTCAGCTAAATTCGCATTCCTTTCTCAACGGGACATGCGAATTATCAATTATCTACAAATCATGACTCGATCCTTAAGCAATTGCACACACCACCGATATCTTTGAATTCTTTGATTATCTCATGAAGTAACCTCAACATTGACCCAGACGTGGTCAAAAGATCATCCCATAAAACTTCATGAAACGCCAACGATCCTACAAAGCCCAAACGACGTTTTCGGACTTCATAGTGGCCATATCCTTAACCTGGATACCATCGGGGCTACAACTTCTATTCATCCACAAATGTCCCGCTACGGACCCAGATCAATTTTAAAATTACTCAAGTCTTCACAACGGCCCACAAATTATGCCTGACCATTCACGAAATCTGGTTATCAAACCATCAATCTCCTAGGCAATCCCATTCCAAAATTCACGAACAACCTGATCGGTCCATCTTATTTACCTCGAATGTTCTGGAGTATTTCACATGATACAAAACTGATATCTCCTCAGCTCTACATGGAATCCTCAACAATCGGCGTCAATTTTTGACATAACCTCGAATTCTTGACCAATGGATACATCAACAAGATCTTCCTTTGATGACGTCATCGGTCCAATGATCTACAAGAAAAACGATATCAATTTCTTGATACCTCGATCAATTTAAACTCGTGCTTCAAATCTCACCACCTGACTGCAAGATGCTATCCTTTACTAAGCCAGTTATATTAACACTGCAGTTCGCCCACCGAACTACTATTAGGATCAAATTAAGACTTGAATATCTCAAATTCATACCCAAAATCACGTAATTCAATTACCAAGCACAATATTTAGATCGACCCGATAACTTACTGACCAAAACCTTTAAACGTCACAACAGGATTGACACCACACGACGATTCAAGTTAACCCAACCAATCATATTCACAAGCTCCAAGAATATCACAACCTCAACACCACTTGCATAGAACTTAGATCCTTAATCCCTCGAATCACAAAACCATAAACATACTCGGGGCCCCCAAGATGCAAGTGCTGTGACATCACGCTTGAGAAATTTCATTTCCAACCTCGGCAATCCACAAATTTCCTCATGCACCATCACCGCCGAACTCTGATCCCTCGGGGTTGGATTTCCTCATTCCAAGATCAGAGGATACAACCATTCACAATCCAACACCTGTACTATCTATAACTTGGATCCTAGTTTCCAAAATCTCTTCGGAAAAGCATTCGTCCCAGATTCGTCCATGAATAGCCGCTGCCATATTTCCTTTGCCCTTCCGAATACTAAGTCACCTTTGACATCACTGCCAAAACTAAATCCTCCCAATTACACAACTCAAAACACAATCGCGGCATGGGTCTGAAATTCCCACAACAACATCAAATCACAACATTAAACCCATGAACCTTACCTCTTGCCACAACAGGTGACATTAACACCTCGAGCTCAAACCTTAGAATCCTGATATAGAACACCAAACCTTTTCACTGCCTGTCCAGGGCTAAAGGCATTCTTAAATCTCGTGATCGAACTTACCACTATTGAGACACGCTCCCAAGAGTCTCATTGCCCCACAACATTATCCCATGAAACTTCCAAAATACATGGAACAATATCTCTTAATCTTTGAGACCCAAGAAATCTCCAAGACCGATGGTCTATCCCACGTCGACCATCCGAGGTCGACCTCACTTCCTATCAATCACGGGACAGCACACCATGTCTTCTATCAAACATGAGGTCACCGCAACGATATCTTAAACCTCAAATTCACATCTCGACCTCAAAAGGATCTGGACCGCCCAGAAGTCCAGACACTCTAACATCTCCCACTCCAAAACAATCATGGAGTGTTAACCT
>JAODPA010070235.1:10781-31628 GCA_025585075.1 Nepenthes mirabilis | reverse complement strand
AAGGGTTAGATAATCTTACTTTTATTTGAGATTTCGAGTTCAATTTTATTAGTGCAAAATACAGTCAAACAATACTTTATTATGTACTCGGTGCAATTCACATGAACCTATTTACACTTGTAAGAGGCATATAGCGTCTTACGAAAAGTAACATTATAATATATCTTAAAATCTTGCCTTTAAAATGTTTTTTAATTCACTAGATGATACATAAAGGACCTACTTTTTTCGTGACAAGATAGAGAGATACCCAGTAGCCTTCGACGGTAAATAATGCTCATACTCATACTCTATCTATATATATGTAGATAGATATATGTAGAACAGAGTTAGGTTTATAATGAAAGGCCTGCAAATGAGCTAATTGGCAAAATGGGATGGGAAAATCAAGTACTAGTACTTAAGTCTGATGTGGGAATTGGTTAAATTGAATGGTTTTTTATGCAGACTCATTCCAACTCCATCATATGTACTTCAGACTAACCATTTCTTTGCTCCATTCAACCCTTAAATGATGAGGAAAAGGCATTATGACAAAATACCTAGAAATGTAGATAGTTCAACAATCATCAAAATGATACAACGCTTTGAATGATGGAGAAGTGACATGTTTCTATTGTCACAGAATACGTTGTGAACCGATTACTCTTTGTATTTCAATTTGTACTGTCAGAATCATGGAGAATTGTTCAGATGCCCTTGCCTTCTTAAACTCTACTTGTGCCTTCCATAGTGTAGAAACCTTTGAGCACCTTCATCGGATAGGACTCCAGTTCAAAATGTGTTGAACCCTTTGAACGATGTCGTCTCTATTATTCCAAGTGTGAAAATAGCTCACGTAACACATACCAGATTGGCCTGATTTTCTCATAACAGTTGCCAAACCACAAATTTAAATACGGACTGTAATAGATATCTAGATTTGGTAGCATGTATGACTTAATAAATTAGTCAGTGTCAAAGATTTAGAAGAAGTTATAATCACTTAAAAAAATATGTTTGTCCATTATCTTTTAACTTAAGCTTTTGGGTTAAAGATAATGTCAGACATGTGTAAGTAAATTCTACAAGCACTCTGCACTTACATGTGCTCTGTTGCCCACACATTACAGGCCACTCAAGAGCTCAACTTGGCTACTTCTTCCACTGGTGTTTAGAAAAGCATTAAATCCCCTGAGATACCCTATTGCCTGTCCACATTAACTGAAAAGCTTTCTAAACTACCCCAAAACTGCTCACCATCAGTGGCTTAATTTGTGGCATATATCAATGTTCTTAATGGAAGAGGATAAGTCTTGATATAATAATAAGATTATTTAATTCTAATTTGAAGGTTTTTTTTTGATAGTACAAGAGAAATAATTTGTCTACTATATAAGGATAAGACTACATATTTTTTTCAAACCCTAAGATGTAAAATTTTTGCTTCTGTAAGTGCCTCTTATTAGCAGCAACATAGTATCTACTTTTTCATTTCTCATTACACACAGCTATAAACTTTCTCACATTGTGCTCGATTATGGGCTATAAAGGTGGATATATATTATTAGGATGGGTTAGCCTCTTGTGAATCTCATACCCTTTATATATATTATTCGATTCATTGTTGAATACATGGAGGTTTGAGGGAGGTTCACCCGAGGCAAGCTAGAGCAAAGGAGTTATTTAGCGAGCAACAAACAATTGGAACGACACTTGATTCACATTCAACAGGCGCATGTGTACATTTAGAACGGTATTGAGGTGTCTAATAAACACTTATGCATGGAAAGCAATGAACTTCTTACATCATATGTGAGACGTATGTGTACTAAGGTAATTTTTCCTGTGGCATTCAAATACGAGCGACTTATATAAAAAGTTGATGTTTGTTTAAGGCATTTACTGTGAGTTCAAAACATCATTTGGCCACAACTTTGAAAGAGAAAAAAAGAGAAGAAAAAAGAAAGTGATTCTAATAAATCATTTGTGTTTTGAATTTTATTCCAATCTTTGCAATCTTTGAATATATTATTCTAATTGTTATTTAGAGCATTTACCAATTATTTCTCCTCTCATTTTCTTCTTTTGTTATTTTTACATTGATTGACTACCATTGTGACGAAATTAAACAAAGTGTTGGGAGTTTTTATAACCATACTAATATTTATATTGGACATTTAACGGATTTATGATCTCATGATTTTATAATTTCATTCATAATCATACAACGATAATTAAGAAAAAGTATACTCTACCTCATTCATGCTCTAGTCTTTCCCAATGGTTGCCTCTCTTAAATTTATCACTCAGCACAAATGTTTTGCTGAAAAATATCTTTTATGTCTGCAGAAAGACAGATACTACTAACTAAAAATAAACATATTTTTTTATTTATTTACCTAAAAAGCCATAATAATGGAGGCATTGCTCCCTCTTCCCTCCCCCCGGGCTGGTATCCTTTTCTGGTCCTTCATGCACTGAATAATCTTATAAGCTAAAACAAATGGATAGTATTAAGAGGACATCCTTTTGTTGGACAAAATTTAATAAAAAAAAAAAAAAACCCAAAAGCACATCTATGAAAGCTTTGTATAAGAGTCCACAAAGAAACGATTCAATTGATCAATATGTGCATTATTGAGTGATGTGTTAGCTTATCTAGCTGTTCACCTACGTTCTCTCAAAAAATAGAGATAGACAAATAAATAGCACATCACTAAGAGTGTTCCTAGGGTGTTCGCAGAACATGTCGAGAACAATTGTCCAAGGTAGTTCTTCATCCACATAATGCAGCAAAGGGAACCAGGCAACCAGCAGCACAAATCATATGCTAAGATAGTGCCACCCTATTTTACAATTAAGCAACTGTACATCAATTAGCTGCCCTGAGTCACCATTATTTTCATTCACAATCAATGCAAATAGCTATGACCTCCACATTAATATATACAGCACACTTGATTTCAACCATAAAAGCAATGGTGCATGTAACAACTGCCCACTATGCATTCACAGAGACTTCCAAAGCATTTAGCTCCATATGCTGCTTCCCTTCTGTCTGCGGATTAATAAGAGTAGCCCGAGTCTTTTCCGGAAAAGATTGATCATCTGCCACCATGGAAACCATGGCAGAACTCAGAATGGGCTTCTTATTTGCCATATCATCGTCCTGCATATCCGGGTCTCCTGATATAATCTCCCATTCTTCCTTAAGCGTAGTGATTTGGAAGCCTTTGACTATGTACCTTTCCATTTCAAATGTAGTGGGCAGGATCACAAAGTCGCTGAGAGGGTCATAATATGGATCCGGTTCACCTGCTTTTAGCCAGCACTTGAGTATCCTAAATACATGATGCTCACCAAGTATTCCTCGGTGCTCGCCTGGAACACCAACCCTTGCCTCTGCATTAAGCCCATCTGCCTGGTGAAAGAAGACACACATAGATGTTAAAAATGACAGCCCAGTGTATGAAACTTCTATTATGCACCAGATCCGAAGAAGGGGCATGGGCAAAAATATCGATATTGATATCAAATATATTTGACAATGTGCATCGGTATTAGATATATTAGATTATTAAAAAATTTTAAGAATCGTAAATTGACAAGAAAATATCAACCGATTTTTCAAATATCGGCTGATATATCCTTAATACAATATAAAGCAATATTGTCGGGGAATCAGGGGTACGATACCAATACATATTCGCTGATATTTTCATTTATGAGCAGATTATTTTTGTGGGTCTTTTGTATTTTTTTTATTTATCATTATATAAGAGGCAGTTTATACAACTCAAATCCATGACTGCCAGATCACACAATAACAACTCCACCATTGTGCAAACACTCCCCATCCAATAGACCCATATCACACCCATGGTCCTTATTCCAAAATGTAATAACAACTCCATCATTGCGCAAAGATTCCACATCCAATAGACCCACATCACGTCCATGCTCCTAATTCCAAAATGTAATTTTCAATTGCTCCACACAAAAAAAAGAGGGGACTATCAGCTTGTGAAACCATGCCTATCCGGTACTGCTTGCAGAGATGGACCAGCTTCTAGACCTTGTCACTAACAGTGACCAAGGAAGATCCTATTCTATCACCAGGAAGGCCATGCTACAATAGCCACACGAGGCTAGGCCACTGCCTCATCCCAATCCCACCGCAGTTAATAGGAGTCAGGGGCCAACCTTGCGGGAACCCCAAACGTCATTATTTTATGTAGTACAAAAAATTATGACATAAGTAATTTTTTTCAAAATTTTTTTTAGATCCTGCGATCATCCAACCTCAGATCCAACAGTTCTAATTTTATATAATTTTAAAAAATTATGAAATAAGTAATTTTTTAAAAGTTTTCAGAATATTAATGTATTAAAATACACATGGTAGAAAAAAAATTACTCAAAAATATAACTATTATCATATATTTTTTAAATTTTTTTCTAAATATAAAGGACCAGTCCTAGAACCCACAGGGTCGGCACCCTGGTTCTGTCTAACAAAGGGAACCAGCAGTCAAAATTACTATTAGTCAAAAGTTGCATTACCTCAGGAAATTCGATCTCCCAACTTCACCAAACCAGGTGATAATGGGGCCAACGACTATGCTGCACCTCTGTCGGTTTATACGTACAAAACATTTGTAGGAAGAAGAAATGATTTAGCCAACTGATGACAAACAGAAATAAAATCTAAGTTTCTGATACTCATTCTGTCACTTAACAGACCTAAAACTGTAAGATCTCATTTGAACATGAATCATGCTCAAAGAGGGGCAAAAGAAGCCCAAAGGATAGGAAGGGCAAAATGCCAAAGGGGTAGGTCAGGATCGAGGTGCACATGCAACATCTTTCTGATAGCCTGATTTCTTCTGGTGTAAACTACTGCAGATACAATAGAGTAAGCAGCACAAGATGCTGATAACTTCTTCAAACAAGTCCTCTCAGGTCACAAACATTATCTCTTTTCTTTTTTTTTCTGCATTGGATAAATAAGAACAATTTGACCCACAGAATACAACCCATGTCTTATACAGAAATTGAATTGTATGAACCCAGAGGTCAGATACAATTGCTAAGGCCATCAGACTCCATGCATATAAAATCAGGCTGAATTTAGAGTTTTTACAGCAGGTAGGCATGCCATTTTCATGGGGATCCTCATGTATGAACTAGTTTGCAAATTTATGCATACCCTGCTGCTGGGACAGAGGGACAAATGAATGGGGCATAGCAAGACCCCACATATTCCCCACAAGGATTACAAGCTAAAGCAATATCTTAAGCTATACACAAGCAGGTTCACCAAAGAGAGGGTAAAATAGATTTTACAGGTGAAGGGAAGTTTGGGTGTTCTCAGGATGTGCGTCCACCCCTGCTGTACCCTGGTTTGGAAAAGTAAAAGAAAAGGATAGGACTATGTAACTGTTTTTTTTATTATTTTTAAATTGAGATACTGTCAACAATATTGTTGTCCATTGAACCCACATTGATATACTAATTTTTGCAGTAGCCATTATTGGTAATTGTTTTCAACACGAAAACAGATGAGCTAATGTTCATTATTGAATAACACACCATGGAGATGCTAATTAATCCAAATAATACAGCCATGCGCATCAACAAACAGCTTCTGTCTGTCTGGGCAAACACCAGATTATGACAAAACATGACTGCTAAGCAAAATGTATGCAGCCACTTCTTTGACACACATCCTAGCAAAGATCTTTTATACTCCACATACCTCCATTTGCCAATTATACAATCATATATTACTTCTCATATATGCTTTAGTACTATCTTTTACTACTGTATACGACTTTCCCATAATTTTCTGTCTGTAGAGCCTTTTTTTTTCCCTCCACTGCACTATCTGACCGTGCCCTCCTCTGCATGCCTTAACAAAACTGACAAACATTTCTTTATGAATAGTGATGATCATGACATTAATGCAGAATCTCTAGGTGCGTCTAATTATGGGAATTTGAAGGATAACAAGGAAATTCAGTCTCCACAGTAAACATAACAGAAACAGTAAAGGTCCGGAGATGTATGACAATAAATTAGATAGCATAAGATTCCTAAAATCTGAACCCAAGCAGACTGCAAATGTAAAAGATGCTGAAATAGATACTAATAGAGGAATACCTTTGCTGATTCTACTGGAACAGTCCCATCCCCATCAAGAAACGTGTACTGAGCCTGAAAATAAAAGAAACAAGCTTCAACCAAAGAACAAATATTGCAGAGATGATGAATCCAATTTGAAAGCTTGGCAGGTGAAATGAAACCAAAAGGAGAAGGAAAAAAAACAAAGCAATCAATATAGCTGGGTGGAAAGCTAGAATGCCTTTTAAATCACTGCAGTTATTTATTAGTCTGAAGACGTCTCAGTTCTTGCTGAGAAAAATACAAGGCCAGGGAATCAACAATCAGTTCCCTTGTTTTAACAAAAATCCATTTCTGTGCAATGCCCATCTTTCTGGCACCACTGCACTTGACAGCGTAATATTTTCTTGTATTTCCCCTTCTCCTAGAATAAAGAGCAAGGAAAAGGGATTTTGCCTCTTTAAATCATCATGTGGACGATTTTACTTTCATCCTCGTCATCATCCAGATGGAGAGATTTGTAAATTAGACAACTCATAGCATCTTTGTCTGGTCTACCAAATCCTTCTTGAATCATTTTGTTAAGACCTCTAAGTACTTCAAAAAGCAAAATCTTTCCTCAATTGTAAAATAGAAAAACATTACTCAAAAACCAAGAAGATTCAATATGCATATAAAAGCATGAAGCTTTCACAATCTTATATTTACATAAAAAGATATTTATTTAAATATTTAAAAATTCAGGCTAGGTCAATCATTTACCTATAGTCCTAAAACAATGGTTGTGCCTGTCTATGATGAAGACATAACTTGACCATACCCAATGAAATTATAAGCCGAGCCAGTCGGGTGGCCAGGTTTTGATCATCTCTATCAAAAACTGCAATTAGGGGGGGGTCTAATATGGCAATATGTCCTGATATTTAATAAGTGCACAGCTATAAAATTCATGTTCCTTAATTTATGCCATCGTAAGGCAGAATAATGAATTACTATTCTCCTTAATAGCATTTAACCAGCCAGACAGCCCTATAACAATAACTTCTCCCTCAATGGTGTCATCTCTATTCAGTTCTTTTTCACCAAGTAGATAAACCTAATTTGTCAAAATTCCCTACATGTGAACATTTAGAAGGGCTATATATGGCAATATATAATGTCTTGAAAACTAGAAACAGAACTGACCCAAGGGGAAATCAAAGTGCAGTAAAGAAAGTGACCTGCAAATATCTTAGTTCTTGTAAATCCTTGACAGGTGAATTCTGACTACCATAGCTGCAAAACAATAGGCAACCATTAGAGACCAAATCTTATTTGGATACAATCTTGGTAGTAAGCATTTAAAAAGTGGCAATATGTTTTTTATAAGAGGGGGAGGGAGGCCATTGTCCATATGCCACTTGATGATTTGAAGAGAAAAAACAATGAGTATATGCAACTGATTTTTGGTTCTTGAAGGCATTACCCAACACTATGAGCTGTCTCAAGACCAATCCCATAAATATTGTAGAATTTAACCCCAGAAGGAAGGATTGCCGAAGACAAGATCTTGCGTGTTTCTGTAGCCCATTTTACGATCTCCATATTGAATGGCAGAGAAATATTGACACCATCATAATCAACCTAAGTAGGAAAATCACAGAACCAGTCATTCTGTAAACCTTACGTTGCAACAGTCAGCTGTGCATCATATTCTACATCATACATTCCAAAAACAATGAGATGACGACTCACTGTGTTATTCAAGAGAGCCTCATTTAAAACAGGTAGACTTTCCTCAGGTGAATATGACTCCAATATAATGTTGGAGTTTCCATCTTCATCATTTTTCTCCCGCCAAATTTCTAGGAGAGGGATATGTTGCCAGTTGAATTCAGGGGACGACATCAACTCATATAGGGATGGGCACTCAATTAGCTGAAATCATGCAACTCATTAACCAATCAACAATAAAACTTAGCACTTTTGAAAAAGATCAATGAAATGACACACTTTCCAATCAGAAAACAACAATAAAATTTAGCACAAGTAAGAAGGATGAACAAGTAAAGACAAACACAGATTAGCAGGGCACTGTTTTAGTTAAGCCTACATTTTCAGACTCTTAATGTAATACCCGGATATTTTCAGTGGTGAATTGTAAATTAAATCGGGTGGACTTAATCTTTTGTAGCGCGTGAATAAAATATTGGTGTTGCCGAAAGAATAATAAAATACTTATGTAATGAAATAATAATAATAATAATATAATAAGCATACAAATAATTAAATAATAATAATAATATAAAAACAATAATAACAATGAGTAATGTAAATCCTTATGCCCTCACCCTTCTCGATTCTTCTCCACTGCCCTTCTCTTCCCCCACCTCATCTCTTTCCCTCTCGTCTCTCAGTTCTTCTTTCTCTCTTTCTCTTCTGCTCCAGACATCTCTCTCTCTCTTGCAATGGCCTCCAACAATATGGCCGTTCGAATCTTCAGCCAACCCTAACCGAATGATCCCGTTTGTCTCTACAAATTTTCCTTCCCATGAGTCTATATAAGCACGGCTCCAATGGGCTTGCGGAAGGAAGAAAGAGGGATCGAGCAGAGGGTGAGGGTAGAGAGAGGCTTTGCTATTGGGCTCCCGTAAGCCATCACCGAGGTGCCTTCTTTCGAGTGATTCTGCTATCGTTGTCGTTGTTGACTTCACTACTGTTGCCGTTGTCCACCTTGTTGCTGTTGCCATTGTCGATTCTGGCTGCTGTCCCCGTGACTGTTCAAGGCCGCCGCTGCAGCAGAAGCCGAAGCCAAAGCCGCTACTAACCTTAGCCATCGCTTTAGGCAAGTGAATCCCCTTTAATGTCATTCTCCTCTGTTGCAAGTGATTTTTCCATCACTATCATTCCTCCTCTAATTGCAAACAATTCTTCTGTTATTTTGAAACCCATCCGTCCTCTCTCTCTATTAAATAAGTGAAGCATGTGGAAATTGAATCGGGAAGAGAAACAGAAGGCGATGCTCCGTTTTGGGATTACCGATCCGGAACAGTGAATTGATGAGTCCGAGGGAGCTGTGGCTTTGGGATTAATTCATGTTATGGATTCATTTGCTTAATTAAGAAAATTTGAGTTTCCTATTTGTGTGTGGGATGTTAGAATTGGGTGAGAAAACAGAGCTTCGTGCTCTGCCGGTTGATGTTGGGCATATAATTGGTTCTGTATTTTATACGGAATACGGTATGCACATTTGTACGTGCAAGTACGTGTGTTTGGGTATGAGTATGTGGGTGTNGCGTGGGTGTGGCAGAGTGTGTATGTTGACAGCAAGGGTGTGAGTGGCCATGTGTGTGGGGAATGTATTTATTTATATATATATTTATATGTATGTATGTATATGGATATATATGTATGAATATATGTATATGCATGAGAACAAAGATGAAAAGGTGTGTAGAGGGCATTTACAGTTTGTCTATGTTGCATTTAAAAATATATATGGGTATGTGTTTGGAGTTATGTATATTATATGCTGATTTTACTGAGAGTGCTAGCTATAGAATTTGAATCAGTTGATTTAATTGTTGGCCTTAGTTATAGGCATCACACCAAAACAGTACAGAAGAATAGTTAAATAGTGAATTAAGCCAAAATAAATTATATCTCGGTTCCGTGATAAATTCCTTTATGTTAGATTTGATGGTGTGAGTATGATCCTTGTTAGCACCGAATAACAGTTTCATCATTATAGTTGCCAAGCCTTCTTTGCGTTATATTTGATCGCGTTAGTGTTGGGATTATTGGCTTTCTATGGTTAAAGTCGAGGAGAGTGTATGAAAATATTAAGCTATCTAATCGAATGGGAGGCTACGGTATTTTATTGTGATCTATACTTATCCGATATTAATTTCTGTATCCCGATAGTGTTGAGGTACATTACCTTGATTGGTGGAATGCTTATGACCATGTGATTATCATAATTCATAATATCAAGGATATCATGGCAGGAGATGCTAGGTTTGAGTCGGAAGAGGAGCATGACAGTGAGATCATCCGTATCTGGCTGAGTCAGAGGATGAGCATGCTCGGGAAATGTCTGTACTTTGTTTGGCAAAGTCTTTGGGGACCATAGATTTTGGTTGGAGGTCAAACTTGCGAGGATCGGATAGCCCCTGCAAATACCCAACTGTCGGGGGGTATACACAGCCTTTGGTTCACAGTGGCGGAATAAGATCCAGGAATTTCCAAATGATATTCTATGATTGTGAGCACCTCAAGAGTTGTGCTGACATTATCCTTGTGTTGGATCCTGTGGTATCCGGGTTCAGTGGAATCCAGATTGGTTATCATCATGATTATGCCGGTCATTCTCGCTGACATATGGACCAGGGAATCCCCACTAATCCTTGACGTTGGATTCCAGGGGATTACCGTTGGTTATTGGTACTATTGTTATTTTTGTGAAATACGGGTCAAGTGTGACCCATCTTGCTTAAAGTCGTATTTACGACATGTTGTAATTTTCTCGGATATAGTAGATTGTTAGTGTAATGTTGAGACCTTTATAGTGGTTATCCAATATTGTTATTGTATATAGCGTTTTTTATTATTATCACTTGTTGGGTTTTGGTTCACCCTTGCATTTTCTTGGTTCCAGATTGAGTAGATAGCATTTAGCTCAGTGGGGAAAACATCTATTACCACAAGAAGAAATTTCAGGTAGAGAAGAAGGTCCCGACGGCCAGTAGATTATTTCCGTGAAGACATCCAAGTTTAGTTTGTCATAGAATTTGATAGTTCTGAGTGTGTGGCTGGAGCCATGTTTTTGAGTGTTAAGGCTCGGGTCGCCACACTTAAGCAACTAAGAAGTGGTTGGGTCGCCAAAAAATTGACCTCTTTAGTTACAGTGAATGCAGCATTCAAGAATAGGAGGGCTCATTTGGAAGATTTGGGGTGATCAAATTCTTAGTCATGCACGGGACAGAAAAAAATGGTGGATGCAACAAAAGCAAATCAAAAAATTGACCATAGTGGGCTATCATTCAATGCTCACTAGTCTAAACCCAAGCAGGTTGCCTACATGAATAATCAAATTCAGAGAGCCAAATATGAAGCAGCATACATACAAATCAGCAAATTGCTTCATATAAGAACCTCTAAGGCACAATCTAATTTGCATATTGCACAAATTTGGGCAGACAATCCTCTATTTTTGAACAGTGGTATAAACAATGCAACATAACTAATATTTTTTAATGACCATGAAGTTATAATATGGCTACTCTTTTATGTTAAAGGAGAAATTGTTGTTGGAAATGTCACCATTATGTTGGGTTCCAATCAATTATTTTTTTATTTTTATAGCATAAACTGTGTATCATGGATTCAAAATAGTAACCTTTCAGGCATTAAATTCTCCTTATGATGTTATATTGTGCCACATGGCCCAATGTCAGTGTTCCATTTGAATCTTTAGTTATATTTTGTAAATAATTGTGAACTCTGAATAAAATTTAACCTATACCCCCATAAAGGGCACATCAAAGAAAAAGTTATTATACAGGAAAAATATAGAAATTAGAAGGCATTGCTTCTAATGAATCTATATATGAACGGATTGTTACCAGCTGGTGCATGTTCCATTTTGTTATGAAAAAATTCTCTTCCCAGCCATCAACAAAAGACATTCCATTTAAGAAGGTTGAAGTAACATAGCCAGGAGCACCTGTCAGTGAACAACCATTCAGTATCAATTCTCCCATAACCTTGATGAATACCAACTTAAGCTTAAATTGTAAAAAAATCCATTTTCTTCGCTCAGTAAATCTTAATAAACTAGAAAACTGAGGTAGTTGTATTGTAGAAGACATTTAACTAATAAAAGGCCAGTAATAAAAGATGGAGTTTGTTGGGCAACATATCAAAAGGAATTTCCAGAATTTAAATTGACTCGTTAGTGTTGCAGAAAGGCATAGCTGCATGCAGCAAAGAAGTACCAATACTTTGGAACCAAAAAAAACAGTATCAACACGTTGGAATCAAAAAAAGTAGTACCAATATGCTGGCACTTCACAAAGCTTAAGTTTACAAAGCAGTAGGAATTGAAATAGGGGTGCATGGGTGAAATTTCCTGCCTATGAAACAAAACACCTAAAGCTTCAGGCAGGAAAAATAGACGGTTCCAATAAAGCATTTTCCTAGATTGGAAGCACCCCTTTCTACACTTTGACTCCTTAGACTGACAAAATATATTAAGAAAAAAGCAACAAAAAACACATTCTATTTACCACGCAATTCCCAAATAAAATTGCCTCTTACAAAATATCATGCTTGAGCATATTGGCGACTGATCAGTACAAACAACTAGAAATAATGATCTATAATCTTCATCAATAACATCCTAAATTTTAGTTTAGGTGACATTGTTCAAATTCAGCCAAAATTTCTGAATTTAAATGCGAACTATACATTTTAAAAACCAGAAAAACTTTCAGGCCGAGAAAATTAAGCATTTTCAGCAAACATTCGAGGCTGTTTCTAGAACAGAAAAAATGCAAGTAGTTGGAAATACAAAGGAACTAAGGTGGCCACAAAACAAGGAAAGACAACAAAGGAAAACGATATATATATATATATGGGACTCCCCCAGCGAGCTCTCTCCATTCTATCCATTATACTATTTTGTAAAGTTTAAAGGCCAGTTTGAAGAAAGTCCAATATCTAAACATGCGAAGTCACTGAAACCATCCCAAAACTTTCTAGAGGTACCTATTATAAGAAGTGAAAATAAATAGGTAAACCTGAATTCAGCTGCAGTTTATTGGCTGTTAGATAAGTAAAACTGTCCCTATAGCTAAACTAAAGATAATATATATATATATATGGAGAGCAATGCAAAACTATGAAAACATAGGCAAAATCCTACGGTGAACCACTCCAATTCGTAACAAGATCCACACCTAGACTAAGGCCTTCCCCTATATCAGTTTACAACATTATATACTGGATAAAGTGAAAATTGGAAAAAACTGAAGAACACAAACCGAAATGATTTTATGTGGTCAACATTTTAAGATCCTAATGAACATTCAAGCTCATCAATATGTAGCTTGTAAGTGTCTTGGAAACTTTAAAGACTATGGCCGCATATAAATTCATCCAAGATTTAATGCTTAATCATAAAAATAACATGATATAGTCACTGCAACCATATTTAACACCACGTTGCTTTAGAGAAAACAAATACAATTTAACGCCTAATCATGAAGATAACATGATGTAGTTGCTGCAGCCATATATAACACCACGTTGCTTTAGAGAAAACAAATACAAGTTATTCAACAGCCATGAAAAATGAAACACCCAGGCAACTGTATTATACACTATAAGATATAGTCGTAACAGTGCAAATCAACATGGCTCTATGTGTGTTAGTCCATTTAGTAAATGTCCAGTGTCTGGTTCAGGCTTGGTTCATCTGATATAGAAATTGAACTTCCAAGTGTTACCAGCAAGCCCCTGCTATACATGCAAGCTTGGATCACTTTCAAACCTCATATAGTAAACAAGAATCACTTGCCTTGAAATGGTGTTGATATTGCTATCCAATTCTTCACATATTTCTCAAAAACCTGCAGGTAAATAGGTTCACATAAGACACTGAAATTCCCAATCGTGATTGCCAATGCTTTAGTAGAAACCTGTGTATACTGTAGGAAGAACTAAAAAAGCATAAATACAGAATTACATAAACTAAGGCAAGAAGGAAAATCAAATAAAAAACAATCTAAAAGTCTTACATTTGAGTGCAGGGACATGAAGCATTTTACAAGAATACCCCCCATGGAATGACTTATTATGTTCATCCTTTTCCCACCTGATGTTGTGTATACTGACTCCAGCTTTGCAGCAAACCGCTCCATTGTTTCCTGCAACCTAGAGAATGAAGGCAATGCCCATAGAAGATAGCATTAAAAGATCTTCAGAAACCAGGCATCATTTCCTTCTGATTTAAGGTTTCTTTTAAAATAGATTAAACAAAATCAGTTTTCAACAGTATACTGCCCACTTCATTTATCTTGGTCACACAAAACCTTTATCCAGTAAATATGAAACTTCAATACAAGAAAAAATACGAGCATACACCAAATGATCTTAACAATTAGATGTTCTTCTGAAATAAAACTGATCCCTTTCAAGTCTGAGTTCTTATGTAACTTACAAAGATCCAAAAAAGTGTGTAGTGGATGTGTAATTTAGGAAGAGAAGACCCCATAATCAAGTTAAATACAAGAAAAAAATGGGTACAAACAAACAATCAACTGGAGCAAAAACTGTAAGTATCAGCCGCAATTCCATTGTCATGGATGGATCTAATCAAATACCTATTACTTTGCCGAAAATCATATCCAAAACCAAAAAGTGTCTTCCCCTCTTGAAATCCCCATTTGACCATTTCAACTATCATATCATGGAAGTAGTATACACAATCTCTTCCAAGGATCTGCAGAACAACGTAAAAATTTCCATGAGAACATCATTCACAATATTTAACTTTCAGAAGCACACAACTAACAAGAACCTCAATCAATGAAACTGTCGTATAGCCTATCCTTTGTTTTCAAGACATCACAACTGAACAGCAACTAAATTTTCTTTTTGATGTACATATGATCTAAAGGAGCAAGATACACACAAAAGTAATCACAGTGGATACTCAAGTGGACGCATGTTAAACAAACAGGAAGAGAAGATAGATATGATTTCCCAGAGTTCACACTGTCAGTGCATAGATTTCGTCTCCAGCCAATTGCAGTTTCCCTCAATTGAATAAAAACAAGCATGAGATGCATATTGGACTGACAAGATTTTCTCTATTAAAGGGAGAAAGGAAAGGTAAAATCATGGTCTAATAAGAGAGGCTTGTCAACATCATAAGATAAACGATAAAGCCATTCCCTCAAGAGCATTAAAGCTGCATTCCCAGAAAAGAAGAGAAGGTAAGAATTGGTCCCCAAAATTCCACAATTGAGCTGCATTTAATCAAATTATAACACAGCTCTTTAACTTCCACACAAATATAGCCCACCTATTGTCTAGATAAGGATAGACTATCTCAAACTATCATGCTCACAACAAATACAGTTTCCCATGCACAGCACTGAGAAGCCCACACATGACCGAGTAAAAACCCATCAAGCTTCAATCTCCCCTTTCCTGTTAAGGTGACATTACATAATCCCAATCTCTTTCCTTAACTTCATTTAACATCAACATGCAACTCCACCACAGTTTTGGATTCTTTATACATTATGCTTCTGACATCTGTCTGGACAACCAAAACAAATTATTCTCATGAGGCCATTTACCAGTTTTAATGTGCTCCCAATAAAATAAAACAACTCATGTAACCACCATCTTTCAATATACAATGATTCAGTAATCTCAAAATATATCCAAAAAAATCTAGAATGATGAAATCCAGGTATGTAAAGCCACGAAAAAAAAAAAATCCAGGTTATCTTCACATTCGTAAAATGAATAGTTGCAATACAGGATCTTCCAAACACCAGAATTCAAGTAGTGACTTCAAAGACCAGTTAAAACAGATGCAAAAATAACTATAATCAGCAGACAAAGAGCCACAGAAAGGTGTAGTTTAGAAGTAGACGGACATTCAATTATGCAAAAGAAGATGGTGTACCATGTCAGGGTCCAGGACATCAATTGCATAGAGCCCATATCTATCATCAGGGATGACAACATTTGTCTTGGGATCCAGAGACACTGTTTTACCTGCCTCACATAGGGAAACATGTTTTTATTCATCTAGCACTTGAAATATAAACCTAACAACAATAACAAACAGAGATCTAAAGAATTCCTCGGAATCAGGCTGACTTGTCTGTAGAAATAGTAATTCAAGTGGATATGGTCACATATCTAGGAGCTAAGAACTTCGATTAGATGTGAATTTGTCAAAATAGGTGGAAACTTTTTAGTCAAGCTTTAAAGCTCCTAATCAACCCCAGATCCAAGTACATTTTGATGCCAATATAGATACTAAATTCAAAATCACAAACCATGATTCCTACCATAGATATTCTGGCTCATTCCAAATATGCACATATAGAAAACAAAATCAAGACGAGCATTTGAAGTGGTTTAATTGGTATGAAAGATGAAAATCACCAGCTATACCAAGAAGGACGTGTAGGTATGTAAGAGGTTAATTATGAAAAGGGCATGAGAAGAATGAAGAGAATATGCATGAAACCATCCAGCATGACCCTGTATATTTGGGGCTAAAACAAGTAATGGTCTATAACATACCTTAATGGATGTCAACTTATTTAGCTGACCACAATCACAAGAAAAGGCTCGCCATATTCAGTTGGTCGAAAAGAGGGGGTGTTTTCTAAAATTTTTCTAGAAAAACAGAAAATTTAGAAAATATATTTAAATCTGTCCATTTTTCATTCAAAAAGTTGAAAGATAGAATTTTTAAATTTTACAATTTTAAACTAAATTTTGAAAAACTCAGAAAACATCAGGAAGATGTTTTCTAAATTTTTTCACTGGCTATGAAGCACAAATTTCCATTTTATAAAATCTATTTATACAATAATACTATCAGAATTTGCATTTATGGATATTTTATTTTATAAGTTTTCAAATAAAAATATGCGCATTTAGTAAATAATGAAATGTTGATCCAATTTACAACCAATCTTATTTGTAGTTTTAAATATTTGCCCATTTGAGTTATATAGGTGATACCATAAAAATTTAAGTATTAGTAGATTTATACTCGAATCATTAATTTGGCAATGACAAAATTAAATTAGAGTTCAACTCATTAGTTTAATGAGTTTAGTTCAAATAAACTAAGCTAACGCTTTTAACAGAGCCAAAGCTAATGGTTCAACATCAGGTATACAAAGTACATTGTTAGGACTTTTGTTGACAAATTTTGTGACATAGCATTGTAGTTTGAGTTAGATCTCAAGCATCTTAATGTTTGCTCAAAGTTGACTCGAAATTTGCTCAAATATCAAAATTCTCGCAGAGGTCTCTGCTTGAAATGTGCTTGAAATTACACATGATCAAAAATTGTTAATTCCCATTATGTATGTCTCTACAAGTATTTTGATTGACCAACAGTTAACCATATCCATTACCAAATAGTTATCTTCCACTATACTTATCTCTACGACTAGTTCGACAAATGAGTAATTAATGTTGCCCACTGCCCACTGCCCACTTCTAAGATATTGCTTTGAATGAATATTTTCTTTATTAACCATCACTTAACTTTTTTTAGGTGTGGGGCCACATCTTTTAATGCTCGTAGAGAGCACTACCTTTTGAAGAGTTATCGAACTTTTAAGAGATTTTCATAATTTATTTGATAAGATGTTCTTGAAATGTTTTGAAAATCTCTCACCCACAACCTTGGAAATAAATTGCTTCACGCACAAATGTGTGGCTCTCTTATGTAAAATTGATGCATTGATTTTGGATAGAATCTCAAATCAATAAAGGAATATCCCAAAAGTCCATAAGGAGTTTCGATCCATGGTTTGGAGGGCTAATCCATAGAGTGGGCATTTTAGTAGGGGTCACATGTTGAGGAGAGTTGGCTAGGAGGGTCTAGTGCATCTTTATCTATTTACTATAAGTTGAATTTCATTGGCATGAAAAGCCTAGAGGATCTTCTCTTGAACTAATTGGTTCTTGATTTTCCCTTTGTCAACAAGAGAATGGGTCATTCACATTTCTACAAGCTACAATTATTTTATTGTAGTTGTGGTCATCCTATTCTACATGTGTTGAAAGAGGTGGGTCTAAATCTCAATTTTTTTAATTGGCATCAAAGCCATATTTCGGTCCTTAACCCACATGATTTTAGTGTATAGAGTTTAGGTTATGTTAGGTGAATTCTCAATTGATGGTTATCAAAATTCATTTTCACATATATGTTGCTGCATTTTGTTTTGCCACAAAATTGTCAAAAAGGAAATTGCCAGAACTTTTGTTGGCAAATGTCATGACAAAGTGTTGTATTTTAGGTTACACCTTAAGTATCTTGTTGTTTGCTCAAAGTTGACTTGAAGTTAGTTCAAGTATCAAATTCTTGTAGAGAACATCACTCAAGATGTGCTCAAAATTTAGATCGAGCAAAAACAGTTATTTTCCACTATGCATGCCTTTGCAACTAGTATGACTGACCAGAAGTTCACCGTTAGCCAGTACCCACTTTTGTAATAATGCTTTGACCAAACCTCTTATTTGTTAACCATCACTTAACTTTTTTTTTTTTTTCCAAACATGGCATAGATCTTCAAGGCCTGTTGAAAGCACTACCTTTAAGAGATTCACCAAACCTTTTAGAAATTTTTGTATTTCTATTTGATAAGAAATTATTGAAATGTTTTGAAAATCTTTCACCCACAACCTTTGAAACACATTACTTGGCCTGCATATGTGTGTCTTGTATGTAAAATTGAAGGGTTGATTTTTCATTGGAATCTCAAGTTAATAAAGGAAGATCCCAAAAGTTCAAAAAGAGTCCTAAACCATGGTTTAGAGGGCCAATCGAAACAGCGGACTCTTTGATAGGGGCCATGTGTCAAGAAGAGTCTACAAGAAGATTTAGTACGTCTTTACTGTTACACTATAAGTTTTTAGTGAATTTATCTTTTACTAGATTAATTTAGACATTTTCTCTCAAACTAGTTGTTTCTTGAGTTTATCTTAGTCAACAAAATTCTGTAACATTTGCATTACTATAAGCTTTTAATGATCTTGTTATGGTTGTAGTCATTCTACTCTAAGAGTATATTAAAAGAGGCAAATCCATAACGCAACTTTTTATACATTATAAAATATCTAGACAAATGTCATTTCATATGATATTTCTAATTGAGAAGCACATTCAATGCATAGGATTTTTTATAACTTTCTACAACAATGATCAAACTATTACAAATCGAGTTTGATTAGGTAGTTTATTATAAATAAGTATACTAAATAAATTTATCAAGCATTTTGTTGATTAACAAATTTTATTATATTTCAGGTGATTGAAAATTTGTTAATAACTATCAGTAAACGTTAACTAAATAAAATATTAATGTTCTTAATAGAAAGAAATTTCAATTTTTAGGAAAACCGGAAAAATGAAAAACTGAAAAGGAAATGAAATTTTGAAATCAAAAATGGAAAACTGTTTTCATGGCCTTAGTTTTGTTTAGTCCGATTTTCAGACATGCACATGCAAGTTGCAGCAACTTCGATTATATTCGAGAGAAATACAGACTTGAGCCATACAGAAATTCAGCATAATCACATGCGATTGCCAAAGAATCTCTTACATCAATAAGATAACGAGAAGAATCCAAACAATTTTGAATTCCTCTTACCAGTAGAAGGATCGAAGAGGGACCACAGCTTCGTGCGGACCTTGTAATTGGCACCAAAAATCCGAACCCAGACGCGCTCCTCATGCCCATTTTCGTCGACCGCATGGAGAATAGAGCCCCCCACTCCAGGAACCAGAAGAACCGGATCAAGATCAGGGTCTACGTACGGTTGTGACTTCCTAATAAGCTTCAGCCACATCTCCACCGATTGCACTATCTCCTCCAACAATACAGGCATCAACAATAAACAATAACGACGAAAATTACCTTTTTCTTTAACTTCCGCTGATTGGTAAATTGGCTATTCAATCAGTTCAGCTTCTCAATCAATCGTTTAGGGTTCGTTTAGAACAAATTACAAGAGTGGTTGGATTGCACAAATTTCAACTGTCTCGACGAATTGAAAGAAGAATTAGGTTTGAAGTCTCCAAACTGGGTAAAATGGATGAAGTAAAGGATGGGAGTCGTGAGGCCGACGCAATAAAGAGGAGCGAGAGGAAGGAGGGAAGCCTTTTTCCGGTTAAAAATGGTTCACAGGTCTAACGCTGATTCCGTCCTTCAGTGAACTTCGCCGGTCTCGAGCTCACGCGTCTCTCATCTACATCGATGCGAAGCTTAGGGCAGTCAAACTATTGGAACAAATATAAATCTATTTATTTGGTTTACTTTAACGAAAAATGTGTAAATTTTAATGTTATATTATTTTTGTTTGTTTGGTATAAAACTAAGAAAAATTAAGTAAATTGAAGAAAATTTAAGTAAAATTAATTGACTTACAAAAATTCTGTATTTTTGACAATTTAAAAGGATGAAAAATATGAAAAATAATACACTAAATTTTACTTTTGTTTAACTATTGTGTGATTTAATATATGATGGGTCCCAATAAAATGTATCCTAACTCGGTTGAAAAAAATAAAAGATCATGATGAAAATAAATAAATAACACAAACGGGAAAGAATAAAAGGACTGAATGAATAAATAGATAATTGAATATGAGTTCAGAATAAATTGATTAATTAGAAATTTCTACCTATATCATCCAACCAATCATAAAGTTTTGTGCAGACAAACTAATCAAGAGTCTTCATTGAGATAACTTGACAAATCGTAAAGTTTCGGGCATATTAACTAATCAAGAAGCCCTTTTTATATTGTCTATTTAATAGTAGGCGGAGATTTTTCGGGTTGCTATTGGCATGAGCAATATAAATACTGTGATGGACATTCATGACTAAAGCAAAGGGACCAGAAAAATCGAATCACCATAAGGGAACTTAGCACCCATCCTTAAAAAAACAACCAGCTCATCACCAACAAAAAAAAAAAAAAAAAAAA
>JAODPA010070235.1:0-10739 GCA_025585075.1 Nepenthes mirabilis | reverse complement strand
AATAATTATTTGTATGTTTAATAAGAATAATAATTAATATAATAATAAAAGATAATAAAACCTGCCACCTCACCCTTCTTCTCGATTCTTCCTTCTGCATTTCCTCTCTTCCTCTCGTTTGTTAGCCCCTCCTTCTCTCTTTCTCTCCCATTCCAGATCTCTCTCTCTCGCAACGGCCTCCAACAATGTGGCCGTTCAAATTTTCAATCAACCCTAACCGATTGATTCCGTTTGTCTCTCCAAATTTTTCTTCCCATGAGTCTATATAAGCTCGGCTCCAGTGGGCCCGCGGGAGGAGGAAAGAGGAGTCGAGCAGAGAGTGAGGGCAGAGAGAGGCTCTGCTTTTGGGCTTCCGTAAGCCATTACCGAGGCGCCTTCTTTCGAGTGATTTTGCCATCGTTGCTGTTGTCGATTCTAGCTACTGTCACCATGACTGTTCAAGGCCACCGCTACAGTAGAAGCCGAAGTTGAAGCCGAAGCCGCTACAAACCCTCGCCGTTGCTTCAGGCAAGTGAATTCCCTCTGCTGTCATTTCTCCCCTAATTGCAGGTGAATCCCCTTTAATGTCATTCTCCTCTGTTGCAAGTGATTTTTCCTTCACTGTCATTCCTCCTCTAGTTGCAAACAATTCTTCTGTTATTTTGAAACCCATTCGTTCTCTCTCTATTAAATAAGTGAAGCATGTGGAAATTGAATCGGAAAGAGAAACAAAAGGCGATGCTCTGTTTTGGGATTACTGATTCGGAACAGTGAATTGATGAGTCTCACGGAGCTGGGATTAATTCATGTTATGGATTTGTTTGCTTAATTAAGAAAAATTGAGTTTCCTATTTGTGTGTGGGATGTTGAAATTGGGTGAGAAAACAGAGCTTCGTACTCTGCCGGTTGATGTTGGGTATATTATCGGTTTTGTCTTTTATACGAAATACAGTATGCACATTTGTACGTGCAGGTACGTGTGTTTGGGTATGAGTATGTGGGTGTATATATGTATATATACACATGTTTATTGTGTACCGTGTGTGTATATATGTACGTGTAAATATACGGATACAAGTGCAGGTGGTGTGTGTGTGACAATGTGGGGGAATGAGTGTAGCCGTATGGTGTGAGAGCAGTGTGGCGTGCTGCTACTGCTGTGCGTATGTAGACGTGGGTATGTGGCAGTGTGAGTGAGTGAAAGTAGTGGGTTGTGCTGGGCTGAGGTGAGTGCAGTGAATGTTAGCCGTGTGAGTGTGGGCGTGGGTGTGTGGCAGAGTGTGTATGTTGACAGCAAGGGTGTGAGTGGCCATGTGTGTGGAAAATGTAAAGTCGGAGGCCAAGCGGTCTTAGGAAGACAAGAGCTCCTTACAACTCCTTGGCTCACAGAACGACATGGCTACGATCCGACTTTGGCTATCATTCCCTCCTTGTACCAAGCCCCGAGGACGGCTGTATGTATGTATGTATATGGATATATATGTATGAATATATGTATATGCATGAGAACAAAGATGAAAAAGTGTATAGAGGGCATTTATAGTTTGTCTATGTTGCATTTAAAAATATATATGGGTATTTATTTGGAGTCTATATGTATATTGTATCCTAATTTTACTGAGAGTACTGGTTATAGAATTGGAATAAGTTGATTTAAATGTTGGCTTTAATTGTAGGTATCACACCAGNACAAAGATGAAAAAGTGTATAGAGGGCATTTATAGTTTGTCTATGTTGCATTTAAAAATATATATGGGTATTTATTTGGAGTCTATATGTATATTGTATCCTAATTTTACTGAGAGTACTGGTTATAGAATTGGAATAAGTTGATTTAAATGTTGGCTTTAATTGTAGGTATCACACCAGAATAGTATGAAAAAATAGTTAAATAGTAAATTAAGCCAAAATAAATTATATTTCGATTCCGTGATAAATTTCTTTGTGTTAGATTTTATGGTGTGAGTATGGTCTTTGTCAGTACCGAATGACAGTTCCGTTGCTGTAATTGTAAAGCATTCTTTGCATTATTACTTGATCGTGTGAGCATTTGGATTATTGGCTTCTACGGTTAAGGTTGAAAAGAGTATATGAAAATATTAAGATATCTAATCAAATGGGAGGTTATGACGCCTTAATGTGGTTACGCTTGTTTGATACTGATTTCCGTGTCCTGGTAGTTTGAGGTACATTACGTAATTTGGCGGGATGCTTATGGCCATGTGATTATTGTAGATTATGATATCGAAAGTATTATGGTGGGAGATATTGGGTTTGACATGTGAAATATCTTCCATACCTGGTAGAGTTGGAAGATAAGCATGATTGTGAGATCATCTGTACCTGGCCGAGTCGGATGATGGGCATGCCCAGGAGATGTTTGTACTTTGTTAGGTGGAGTCTCTATGGACCATGGATTTTGGTCAGAGATCAGAGGTCAAACTTGCGAGTATCGTGTAGCCCGTGCAAGTACCCAACTGTCGGAGGATATACACACCCTTTAGTTCACAATGACGGAATAAGGTCCAGGAGTTTCCTTATGATATTATATAATTGTAAGTACCTCATGTGTTGTATTGGCAGTATCATTGTGTTAGATCCTGTAATATCCGGGTTCAGTAGAATCCATATTGGTTGTTATCATGATTATACCGGTCGTTCACACTGACATTAGGATTAGAGATCCCCACTCAACCTTGACATTAGATTCCAGGAGATTTCCGCTAGTTTATTGGTACTCTTAATATCTTTGTGATATGTGGGTCAAGTGTGACTTATCTTATCTAGAGTCGTATTGCCGACATGTTGTGGTTTCTCAGATATAGTAGATAGTTAAAATAATGATGAGATCTTTATATTTTGATATCCGATATTGTTATTGTTATTTAGCGGTTTTTATTATTATCACTTTTTGAATTTTGGCTCATCCTTGCGTTTCTTTGGCTCTAGATTGAATTGATTGTATAGTGCGGACCATGAAATTCTACTTTTGCTACAGGACTTTCAAGAAAAGCAATTTGTGGAGGTTAAATACTCTCTCAGTTAGAAACAAACTAGATATGTTATTGAAAGAAGATGAATAATTTTCCTTTGGATAGCGACCCGTGATTTTTTATAATTTTTATTTCGTGATAATTATATAATATATTGATGAATTTGATAGTATCTTAATCAATTTGTTTTGTCATTATGAAAGATTATGAATAATTTTAAATTTTGAGATTTTTTTTCAACGTGAGTGGTTCGAGCCATACTTGAAATTTAGGGATTGTATTGTCACAAATTTATTTATCTCCTACGTAACAACAAAAACAAGGATCCTAATTTTTGACAAAGAACACAAAAAAATTTTTACGAAAACTTCTATCATCAATAAAAATATATTTTTGTTCATATTCATCCGATTCAAACAAAAATAAGGTCGAAATAGGTGGCCATTAAAGAGACACAACACCCATAAAGTCATCATCTTAATAGAGTATAGAGCAGTTGACCTTTCCGTTTCTTTTTGCTTAGTGTTTCATTCTCTATTTCGATAGATATAATCTCGAATCTATATATAAAACTATTATTGATGACCTTAGTAGCTATTCGGTTGCACACATGTCCTATTGCATTGTTTGTTTACCTAGGGTTTCTTCCTTCTCGAGGATTGTGTATTCATCAATGTTATGGCCTAATTCGCTTGGAAATATCTTTTCAATTGATTAGCAAATTAAGGTAGCCCCAATCCTTAACTCGTGTTAGGATGTCGGTCCATGAGTCATTCAAAGAAATGTAAAGGACGACGATTTTATCTCGGACTAGATAGAGAGCTTTCTAAATATCAGGCATGCTTCACCGTTATTAATATCAGTATATAGCCATGCCTGTACTGTAACAAGAGAGCTCATCTAGTGAGCTCTAAGCTCACTGAATATTGAAATCAGGGATATACTATAGTATTGTAGTTTTGTTTAATACGATATGTTATACAAGTATTTTATAACACTTCTTTCGAATCCAAATTGTTAAAAGATATCGTCATATAATAAATAGTAAATTAAGCCAAAATAAATTATATTTCGATTCCGTGATAAATTTCTTTGTGTTAGATTTTATGGTGTGAGTATGGTCTTTGTTAGCACTAAACGACAATTCCATCAATATAGTTGCTAAGCCTTCTTTGCGTTATATTTGATCGCATGAGTGTTGAGATTATTGACTTTCTGTGGTTAATGTTGATGAGAGTATATGAAATCAGTAAGGTATCTGGTCGAATGGGAGGTTACGATACCTTATTGTGGTCTACGCTTATCTGATATTGATTTTCGTGTCTTGGTGGTGTTGAGGTACATTGTCTAGATTTGCGGGATGCTTATCGCCATGTGACCATCGTAGTTCATGATATCGAGGATATCATGGCGAGAGATGCTGGGTTTGATGTATGAGATATCTTTCGTACTTGGTAGAGTCGGAAGAGGAGCATGATAGTGAGATCATTCGTACCTGGTTGAGTCGGATGATGAGTATGCTTGAGAGACGTTTGTATTTTAATGGGCAGAGTCTCTGTGGACCAATGATTTTGGTCGGAGGTCAAACTTATGAGTATCGGGTTGCCCGTGCAAGTACCCAACTGTCGGGGGATATACGCAGCCTTTGGGTTCACAGTGACCGAATAATATTTAGGAGTTTCCTTTTGATATTCTATAATTGTGAGTACCTCATAAGTTGTTTTGGCAGTATCCTTGTGTTGGATCTTATGATATTCGGGTTTAGTGGAATCCAGATTTAATTATCATTATGATTATGTTAGTTGTTCTCACTGACATATGGATTAGGGAGTTCCAACTCATCCTTGACATCGGATTTTAGGGGATTACTGTCTTTTATTGGTACTCTTATTATATTTGTGATATATGGGTCAGGTGTGACCTATATTATTTAGAATCGTATTTATAACATGTTATAATTTTTTCGAATATAGTAGATTGATAGAATAATGCTGAGACCTTTATCGTTGTTATCCGAGATTGTCATTATTATATAGCGTTTTTGTATTATCATTTGCTGGGCTTTGGCTCATCATTGTGTTTTCTTAACTCCAAATTGAGTTGATTGTATAGTGCTAATCATGGGGTCCTACTTTTGCTTCAGGACTTTTAGGTAGGGCGATTTGTGGAGACTAGATATTCTCTCAGTGGGAGATAAACTAGATATGTTATTGATGAAAGTTGAGTAGATTTCCTTCGGGTTGCGTCCCGTGATCCTTAGTAGTTTTTATTTTGGGATAATTATATGAAATATTGATGAATTTGATAGTAACTTAATTGATTTGTATTGTCATTATGGAAGATCATGAATGATTTTAAGTTTTGAGATTTTTCAGCGTGAGCGGTCCGAGCCATACTTGAAATTTAAGGTTCGGGTCATCACAACTAGAGTGACAACTATAAAGAATGCGTAATCATAAAAAATTATGCCAAAATTCATAACATAATAAAATTATATAGTCAATTACACATGAACAGAAAATAACCCGTTTTCCGGGGGCAGTAAAAAATAACACGTTTTCCGGGGGCACTAAAATACTAAGAGAAAGTTACAAAAAAAAAAACAAGAATACTACAAGTCTTTTAGAATGGAAAGTGAAGATTATTTACCGCTTACCCAGAAAACAGTTAAAACAATATTTTTTCTTTTTTGGGGTTCTATTCAAATTTAAAGAATTATTTCTTTTTAACATAACTATCCAAAATAATTGAATTCGAATGAAATCCAGAATATAGATTGTAAGGCTTGAGTCCTTATTTACGTAATATTGATTGATTAAACTAATATAATTAAAATTAAGATCAAAAGATATAAAACTCTGGGTTAAAAAGTCAAAATTAGATCGAATAACTTGGCATCTAAGGAAGGCCTGATCGACGCTCGAGTGTTAAAAATTGTGGGGTTTGCACTTGAGACACACCTAAAGGACGCTTGAGCGGTCGTTGGTAAAATGTATCCACTCCTGGCATGGTAGAGCAACGCTCAAATGCTACAACCCAAAACCTCAGGGCTCGAGGTATGCCTGAGCCTGTGCTCGAGTGCCACTAAGTATATAAGGAGACCTCTTACTGAATTTTGTCAGTTTTCTTAACAGTTTTGAGAGAGGAAAGGGAAGAAGACAAAAGTAATATAGAGAAGGAGAGAGAGAGAGAAGTCTAATGAACTCTAAATTAAATTGATCAAAACTTAAATTTTAGTGAATTGGAGTCAAGATAAGTGTATTCTGAGCATTTCTTCTCTTTTTGCTATTCTTTGCTGAACTCCTAGACATTTCTTATTCCAATGCTCAAGTATGTTATGATTTTTGAAGATATAATGATATTGTTTAACATACATGTAATTTTATTTTCATTTTATCGTAAAGATGTATGAAATTCATGCCTAAAGTCCTTTATATTGAATATTGTAGCTATTTTAACAATTTTATTAGCATGCATGTACTAAAAATATGATATTATATTCCTGTCTGCTTAAATTCATAAAAAACCTTCTTGTATGTCTAAAAAATGTAAAATATATGTTATAAAAATGTACATAGTTACTCTGCATGCATGTACACTGTAAGGTTTGAGTCTTAAACCTCATAATTATGGGTAATTAGGTTAGTATAACTAAAATGAGGATGATAGGATGTGGAAAATGAAGTTAATGGCATTGACTATGACCTACGCTCAAGAGATGCTCAAGCCCCATCCAAGCATGAAATCTAGAATCTCAGCGCTTGAGGTTGTGCTCTAGCCAAACTCGAGTGAAGAAAACAGAATCGCAGAGCCGAGGGGACACTTGAGGCCCACAATCGAGCACAAAAAGTAGAATGCTGGCGCTCGAGGGGTACTCAACACACGCTCGAGTGCCATATCCACACTGCAACACTTGAGTAGTACTCAAGGGACGCTAGAGCACTAGATAGGGTATAAGAACGTCCTTTGATAAGGCTTATCCACATTTGCACGTTGAAGGGAGAGAGAGAAGAGAGGGAGAAGAGAAAGGAAGGGAGAAAGAAGAAAGAGAAAGAGCTTTTGGTAGCCCAAATTAGGCTAGTCAGTGTAAGGACTTTGGGTGAATCAAGTCAAGGGAAGTGCACTTATCCCTCTTTCTCTTGTTGTGGCTTTTTGCCGATTCCTTATAGTATTATTATTCTAATACTCATTCCCTGCTAAGATTTTGAATAAATTATACATGTTCCTCATGATTTTATGTAAGAAGTTCATGTTTGACTATCTGCATCATGTTATCTCTGTTGTATTTTGTTTTCAGCACTCTTTTTATGGAAACAAGACATTTTGTGTTCATTATTTCGATTTTGACTATTTTGGCTTCCATATTCTTGTATGTTTATGAATTTTATTACATGTCCTGAAAGGCTGTAAAGTATCCTGTATATCTATTCATTTGTATTAAATATTTTGAATGTTTTAATTGCATGAAGATTATTATGACAAAAGAAAAGGAAAAAGAAATTTGAGGATAACTTTGCAAGTTTATAAGAAATTATGAAGTGTCCTCCAAAAGGGTGAGAACTAAGAAATAAAAAATAAAATATAGAGTTTCCTAAATAAAAAATAAGTAAATACTGGACTAAGGACCATCCAGTGGGTAATATTTTTTGACATATTTTAAGATATTGTAGTGGTAATCGAAGACTGCCCGTATCATCCGCAGGGGTGAGAAAAGTAGCGTTTGGTCCTGTCTATAGGGTGATATGTAGACGACTCACCTCTAGGTATTAGGAATATATAGCTTTAGATTGTGTGGAGATAAATACAATTATTTCTTCGATTGTCCGCTCCTTTAACTGGTAAGACCTATTAGCCCTGACTCCTAAAAATAAATAAGGTTTTAACATATTTTGATGGCTAAGATAATGAAAGAGGCTAAGATAATGAAAGAACAAGCTAAAGAATATGAAATGCATCATGACAGGATATCCTGCTCATGTTTTATGCTTATACATTTATTATGACTCTAATTCCTTCCGATGATATTTTTAAATATCAATATGCATGTTCTTTATTATATGTTATATCTTGCTGAGTATTTGGGCTATTCTTTTACTATTTTACTAACTTTTAAATGATTCGTATGAACTTATGCCTGATGAGTATGAGTAAAGATACGTTACACTTCGGATGATGTGCTGAGATATTCTTAGATTTTGATGTACTTAGATACTATTTTCAAATTTTTCATTTCGGATCTGTTGTTGTATTCAGGGATAGTTTAGAAATAATGTATTTTATTTTGATTATATTGGCCTAGTAGTTGGAAATTATAGATATTATATTATAATTTTGCAGGTTATTATGAAATTGATTTTGATTTTTAGCAGGCAACTTTTTTTAATAAGATTTGACGTCGTATTCTTATAGTACGGTGTTAGGCCACTGATGACGTGGTGATTGTATGAGCCCTATGTATGTTTTATACACACACACATACACACACACACACACACACACACATATATATATATGTAATGTGGTTATAGAAAGTAACGACACGAATTGATTTCTATTTAATTATTACATTAATAGATTATGGTTATGGTTTATAACATATATTAGGATGCGGTTCATCACAAACACAAACTAAATTTTTGACAACTTTCAGATAGCTAATTGCCTACACTGCTTTTACTAAATTTTCTGTAATAATTTGCTAAGAATGATTCTGCATGGTTAAGAAAATTATAATTTAGTATTTTAAGCTAAGGATTTACATAATTATGTGAAAAATTTTATAATTTTGTCAAAGAATTATGAGCTATTTTTCATAAAGTAAAAACTATGAATTATAAAAAGAAAAAGTGTAGACTTTTCTTAAGAATTTGTATTAGACCATAGTTATGTTCGGTGGGTGGTATATTATGGCATGCCCTAATATATTATAATAGTATATCGAGATTCGAACTTATCATCAATATGTAAAAAGCGGCATTCGACTCCGTCTACAGGATAATATATATGACAGAGCATCTAACGGGTCTTGAATAAAAGAGTACGGCCTTTGGTTGTATGAAAATAAATCTAATCCAAATTTTAATTATCAGCTTAATTCGTCGGTAAGGTCTACTAGCCATTGGTCCCTAAAAAATCAAATTTTAGTATGTTTTGATGATAATAATTGAACAATAATATGATGAGAATTTTGTAAATGCATAAACTACATTTCCTACACAAATCTTATGAAAATTCCATGACATTATGTCTGATCATGATTTATATCATTTCGATATTTTTTAAATATAAATTATATATGATCATTGTTATATTATATACTTTACTGAACTTTTGGTTAACTCTTTACTGTATTTTACTAACCCCTTTAGATAAGATACATGAATATTTGCTTGATAATCAGGAAAGAAGGATGTAATGTTTATGAAGAGTTTATAACAGAATTTTATGGATTTTGATATTATTTGACGGTTCTGGATAATGGATAACGAGTTTAATGTTGTACTCTAACTTTAAATCTAGTTTTGGACAATAGATAGTAAGTATTTGTAGGCATGTCATCGGGATGTGTATGATAATTTGATATGGTTTGAAGCTGGATGTCGAATGTGAGTTTAAAGTAATATCAAGCTGATGTAATTAACTTTTCTAGGTTATGTTGGATAGAGTAATTTTGAATTTTATTTTTTACAGATTATATACTCTAATTATTGATAACATGTATAATTTTTTACGTAAGGTCCGATGTCACAATTTGGGTAGATGTCAGAGCCATATGAGATATAACACTTATTTGGATCTTTTGTATGATTTAATTTATTTTATTATGATTGGTTGAGGTATTAATATGAAGTTGACGTCTAAAAGCTAATTAGAAGATTAATTAGATGATTAATTAATTAATTATTAATAATTTAGTTAAGAATTAATCATGGGATTAGAATTTGGTACATGACATATATACAATAAAAACACTTCCTCTTGTCATTCCACGGCTGCCCAACTTCCTTGAAACACAATATTTATAAGAAAAATCAGAATGAAACCACTTAAAACACTTTCAAAGTAGTCAAAACACAAAAAACATTTTCTTCGAAGTAAAAACATATAAACAGAGGAAGAGCAAATAGGAGAAAATATTAAATATACCAGAAATAGATTTCTGCCTCTGATGAGATGAAACGGTAAAAAAAATTCACTAAAAGCCTCTCCTCCCTCCATCTCTGCGCCTTCATTGCTCTCTGCAAAGATGACAACTTGTTAATCGATTCGGGATAAAAAAAAATATTGTTTTCAGATTCTTAGATTTTTGAAATTCAAAGTTGAAGTTATTGCTCTGAGATATTGAGGCAACAAACTCTGAAAATTTTCCTACATTTTCGATTCAATCGAGAATTGCTCCACCCTTCTTCGGGTGTTTGTTAATGATTCTCAAAAAAAAAAAAAAAAAAGGTTAAAAATTTGCTAAATGTTAATAACAATTTACAGAAAACCTAATCAAAATTTCTCTGAATATGTTTTGAATAAATTAAATTATTTGAAGGCCAAACGTTGTAACTTAATTTGAAATTAACGTTCAATATTTTTTACGCATGTTCCCAAAACTTTCACCAGTTTTTCAAGAATTGTTTTAGCATTTTTTAAAAAAGTCATTTATGAAAAAGCGTAAATTTAAAATTATTTTCCAATTGGGGTTTTTTTCTCCATCTAATAATTTTTATTATAATACTTAAATTATATATAAAATATGGATAAATTTAGAATATCCCC